>VDFB02007374.1:0-99886 GCA_007258455.2 Sequoia sempervirens | reverse complement strand
CACGAGATACGAACACATATGAAACTCATGAGCAACTAGGAAACCAGTGATTTGCCTGTGGAGAATGTCGCTGATGAAGGATGCCCAGTCATAATGCTCCTGCCCAAAAATGATGCGACCAATAATGTAATACATCCAAGGCTGGAAAACATTTGTATGTGCTTGACCTGAGACACGATTCAGGAGTGTGATTAGAATCGCATACTCATCCTTGTATTCACCACGACCCACATTGTTTGGCAATCTGTTCTTCGCTTGTTTTAACCATCTTTCTGCCATCTTCTTCTGACACTTGTCTACATCAACATCAAATGCCTGCGCACACTGCTCCATAGAAATAACTAGGCTGTTCTGGTGTTGAGGAATGCCAAAACTCCTTTTGATGTCTAGAGGCTTGAGACTGCAAATAACTCGTCCGTCAACTGACACTATCTCACGAGTAGTAGAATTGTAATGCTTAATACAAGACATCACGAATTCAACAGCTGAACGGAGATAGTGCTTAAAGCCGCCCTAATAAGCCGACCGCCATTAATATTATTTTGAATGATTGAACTTCTCAATTTAACGGATACCTAGCACCGCCCGCAATACTTTGTGCAAGATCCGTCTCAACTAAACCTAAGAAACCGCAGTAAGGACTGTTTTGGTCCTCAGATTCGAAAGTTGAAAGTGAACCGCATTCTGGAAAAATTCAGCCCTCGCTGATCGCGAACTTGACTATGTTCTCGGACAAGATTTTCCGAAGCTAAAATAGCCTCGCGAGAGTTAAAATATCTGCTATTTTCAGCTAAAATCTGAGATATGGGTTTTGTCCAGAAAAGGATTCTAAGACAACCCAGAACGTCAGTTTTGCGAAAATTCAACTTCTACTCGATCGTACAAAGACTTTTCACTTGAGAAAATTAGTAACTCAAGAACAACTGTTCTGAAGTTAAAAATTCGTGAAAAATCAAACGCACAATTTCAACTCAAGGAAATTATATGAGAATGATCCAGATACTGAGACTTGTCAAATTCGCCAATTTCAGGAACATGCAAATTGAATTTTGAGAGAAATCTGAGATTGAAGGATGAAAAAGACGTTTTTTGAATGTTTCTTCTTCTATGAAAGTCGCCTTAGACTTCTTCAAATTGCTGACAATTGTGAACTTTATCCTGCAAAAAGATTAGTTAGATAAAATCGCCTCTGGAAATTGACGAAGAATCTGCCTTTGAACTGGAAGAATTCGCCTTTGTTTGAAAACCACGAATTTTCGCCTCGAAATTTGCGCCTTTGTTCTGGAGAAATTCGAATTTCCTTTGAAGAAATACGAATTTATCTTGAATTTAAGAATTCGCCTTTAACCTTTGAAGGAATTTGCGAATTGATATTGAAAACGCCTTTGAGAATTGAGGAATTTGCGAATTGATTTGAAGTTATGAGTTGCGAATTCCTTTGAAGTTATGAATTGCTTTGAAGATGCGCGCCCCTATCTCTTCTTGAAGAAATACGAATTGCTTTGAATTTGCTTTGAAAATTAACAAAATTCGATTTCCCTTTGAAGATATGAATTTGCTTTTGAAAAACACGAATTTCTCTTAAGATTGAATTTGCTCTTAATGAAATCAAATTTCCTTGAAAGCTCTGTGAATAATAATGAAGGCGCCATACTTTAAATAAGAGGAAATTCGCACCAATTGGTAACTGCAAGAATTCAAAACCCTGAAAAGAATAGAAGACCTCTGATTGGTTGCCTTTCAGTTGAACTGCCACTGACTGGAAGTTCGAATTCAAATAAATATTAAAATATTTATTATCATGCAATTAGCAAAGGCGCCAAAAATAGAAAATCACCACTTTTAATGCTAAAATTGCAAAAATAAATATTAAATATTTTAACTTCAGTTGACAATTCGGAATGAAGCTTTGAGATTCATCGTTTGACTTCACTGATTCCGAAAATTCATCTCTTGAGCTCATAGGCGACCATTTGCTCAAGTTATATCACTTTTTACTAACTTCCTACTTTATAGGTGACAAAACGTCACGACTGGCCAACTTCAACACTGATTTCTGAATGACTGGATGATGCTGAGACTGAATGGAGATATTTACCGGAAAGCCTACTGAACAAGGAAGAAATGTCTACTGGGAGACACTACTGCAAAATCCATCATTTAACCCTTTGAAAAATTAGGCGCCTTTGATTAAATTGCTTTTACGGGTTCGAGTAACATACGAAATATGATAAGCCACTTATTACAATGCTGAGATGATCTATATCAAAATGCAATCCCATCACAATGCAATTATTTGACAGTGATTTAATTCCTTACATACAATAGTAATGCTACTGTATGATAGTGACTAACTTCCTACAGACCAGCCACTTGTAACTGTGCAAATGTAGCTTTCAGCATGCAAAGTTAGGACTAAATACAATGAGTATGCAGTGGTACTAATAGTTGTCTTGAAATAGGAGCAACTTCCTTTATTTGCACCCGTTACTTTTCCCCAAGGCTTCGATGTTCTTCCATATATGAGGCGGCTTAGTTTTGTTTGTATCGCTGACCTATCTTGGACACCAGAAGTGCTTCGTTCGTTCCAAGACTCCACGTATCTTCACTAGCTCCACGATACCTCCCTTAGTCTCAGTCCTCCACGAATTAGCAACTGGTCACGCCACTTGTTGAAAGATTTATTATTTAATATTGCAGCCTTCCTTAGCATCGATTACTCCAAATGCTCCATAAAATATGTAATTCGACTTCTTATCACATACGTGGCCTCCAGAACATTACAAAAGCAGCGTCTATAATATTCAAAGGAAAAATGCATTACAAAGGCGGTGTCTCCCATCTTAATAAATCTTCTCAAAGCTTAATACTTTGGATTAAAGCGGCACCGAATGAAGTTCCCGTGAGCTCCTTACAGAAGACACGTCTCTCTCTGTAATGTCCCATGATCGTTGTATTCCGTAATGGTGTTTTTTGATGCTTTTTTTCCTAATTCCTCCATGCTGCCAGACACTCTCGTGTGATGTGCCTGTGTAACTTAGAATGGTTTGAAGAAGTGAATCATCAATCACTGCATTAAAGTGTTAAGAGCTAATCCCGTATCTTCCCCTGCTCTTTTCTTTTTCCGTATTTCTCCTAAAGTCTAATCTTTTGTATTATCTTCTCCTATTTACTTCCTATTTGCCAAATCCAAGTTCTGGTTATGACGCCTCCACAGCCACAATGAACGATAGACATACTACACTCAGATAAATTGTGATCCTCTATTCTCCCATGGCTTTAGTTTAAGATGTAATGTCTTCCTCTCAGAATAATATTATATGATGGCTCTCTATCCGATCAGTGCATCATATGTATTTGACAATTTCCTCCACTAAAGTAGCAATAGAGTGCTAAGGTTTGAGTCTCATAAAACTTATAATTACATCTAATTCTTAGCTGCATGAGACTTTTGAAACCCACGGTACTTATCCTCCATTCCACATACTTGGCGGCTGAGTAAAATATCATTTCTCAATATGAATCCCTATATTTTACTCCATTGTATTGCTTTCATATTGTCTTCCTCCATAAAGTCTAATCCTTTTCTATTCTTCCCCATACCTTTCCTTAGTCTTTCCCTATTCTTGTTTGATCTTTTCTTGCTTTTGGTCTCCCCTTATATATCCGCTTGGCTTCAAGAGACACGTCCCAAAATTATATTGCCCTTACTTTATATATATTTAATATTTGTTTAATTTGACAATATTATATATATTTATCTCTTATTTTATATTCAGGGCTGTTTAGATTATTGTGATTATAATTTATTATTTATTATTTTTTTTTCATGTTCCATTAATTATTATTTTATTTTATGTTTGAGTTTATTTTAATTTTATAAATTATTAATATTTACTTTATTATTTAAATTGCCCATATCTATATTTTAATATTTACGATATTATCTTTGATGATTTAATTGTAATATTATCTTATGATAATTATAATTAAATTACTAATGTTTATACTTTTGTTGTGTTTTTATCTTGTTTACTTATTTCAATTGTTATTTTAGTGTTGCGATTCCGGGGACATGACATTCTATAAGATGAGCTCATCCACTAATTTGTACCTAACATCTTGCAACTTGCCATCCAAAATGTCAACGGAAAATGTGTTCTTGGCATACTCAGCAATTATAGAAACCTTTGAATCAGCAGATGTCAGTCATAGAGCAAAAATAAAGCTTCCTAGAGAGTGCATCAACCACCACATTATTCTTTCCCTTAACATACTCAATTTTCAAATCACAGGCTTGTAACTTACCCATTTTTGTTGTCTATAATTCAAATCCTTTTGATTGAGGAAGAATTTCAAGTTGTTATGATCCATGTTCACCACAGACTTCCCACAAACTAGTTATTGCCTGAATTTGGCCAATGCATACATAATTGCTAACATCTCTTTGTCATAAATAGAGAAACTCCGTTCTATCTCCTTGAGCTTCCTACTCTCAAATGCTATGGGGTGTTTATTTGGCATCAACACTACTCCAATCCCCTCTCCTGGAGCATCACATTCTAAAAACAAAGTGAAAAACCTAGAATAGCCAAAACCATACACAAACTCATTACCTCCTTGAGCTTGTCAAAAGATCTCTATGTTGAAGGGCTCCAAGAGAAAGCCCATTTCTTCATCAAATCCATCAATGGTACAAGCAAATTCAAGAAGGGTGGATTTCAAAATGAGTCAAATCAGCAGACCCGAAGCCTATCTTTATTCCCCGTAGGTTGAAGGGAGGATTTACAGAGAAATAATATAATTGTCAATTATTAAGTGTCAAAAGTGTTTAAGATATAGCATTGAAAAATGACAATTTATTATTATTACTTTGGGTTAAAAAAAGAAAACTAAAAATCATAAAGTGAAAATACTGAATATTCAAATAAA
Source organism: Sequoia sempervirens (assembly GCA_007258455.2). NCBI lineage: Eukaryota > Viridiplantae > Streptophyta > Pinopsida > Cupressales > Cupressaceae > Sequoia > Sequoia sempervirens. The sequence goes on along the minus strand of VDFB02007374.1, from coordinate 94,954 downwards.
AGAAATAATAATTACCTAATTAAAAAGGAAAAGGTATGAATATTCAAAATAAAATAAAAAAGTAAGATTTAATTACTTTTTAGGGTTGTCGGGAATAAACACAAAAATAAAATATTGGAGAAAAAGAAAATCATTCTATCATTATAAATTTCTAGAAACCCTTGTGGAAAACTTTGGTTCAACAATTTTCGTGAGGACAAAAACCCTCTTGAACCTCCAAGAATTGGAAGGAGACAATCTTCTGTTCCTGTAGGTGGGCATTGTAGAAATTTTCAAATAATTGCAAATTGTACACAGTTTAGAAAAATTTAAAAAAATGTGACTAAATTTATTTGTTCGCAGATCTGATTGTTCTAAAATTAAAAATTTAAAAGAATAAGCTGGGTCAATATAGCTGGTCAATATATTGACCCAGCTGTATTCCTCCTGGTTCAACTAAGATGGGAACAAAAGAATAAAAAAATAAAATAATAGCACGCTGTACACCAGTTGAGGGGGGCGGGGGAGAGGAATTACAAGGAGTTTATGGGGTGTGGGACCCATTGCTGACCCAACGCAATCCTTCCTATGCATAACCAATGTAAGCAAAGAAAAAGAAAAGAGAAAAGAGGGAACCAGTGTGTTGTACCCCAAAATTAAAATTTTTGTTACACTTAGATATTTTGAAGAAATGAGTAAAAGTCTTGTCAAATCAGTCAAAAAGGTCAAAATTTGGGTGTGCATGTCTTGCATGAGGGATTAAAACGCAAAATTTTCAATTTCTGACAATCTAGGTATGCTAAGAGCACCTTAATCTACAAAACCCAGATCTCAGTTTTTCATCCCTAAATTTTAGAAAACCGCTATTTTTAGAAATTTTCTAAAATTAGTAACTGTTTTATGGTTTTTCTTGGTTTCTTTCAAACGATATCGCAAAATTTTCTAAAAATAGAAAGTTGGTCCGACAGGTCCGAACTGATTTTGATTGGCTCAAAATGTGTCCGTGATCGTGTGGTGCGCCGTAATCTCAAAATAATCGGGCCAGGCCCTCATCGGGTCTATGCGCTTTTCGCCATTTGGAGTTCCGAGGTCATCAATGGAGGTCATTCGACGCCAGCGCCGCTTTGTTATCCCAAATTTTTGACTCGCTTTTAAAATTTGGATAACCAATCAAAATTTTCATAAAATCTAAGACTTTTCTTCTCTAAGGCACGCATTACGAGGTGCAAAGAGTGGCAAATCTCGGTTTTCAGTTTATTAACCTTTGGGCTACTCTTTTTCCCCCTTACGTTTCCGTTTTCGTCAATTTCTGAGTTGTTTTTGGTGTCTTTTTGACCAATTTCGGGTTTTTGAAGTAACTCAGCAAATAGGGAAATTTTGACTTGAAAGCAAATTGCTAAAGTGTTTTAAAATCCCAAAATTGCTTTAGTGACTTAAAAAGTCCGAATTTTTGACAAGTCCTTATGTTTTGACAAAAAGCAAAATTGTTATTTGGCTTTGAAAACCCGAATTTATTTGAAGTCTTCATATTTGACAAAAGTTAAATTGCGTTGAAGTCTAAAAAGCCCGATTCATTGCTAAATGATTCAAAAAACCCGATTTTGCTTTGTCATTTGTAAAAGCTTAAAAAAAGTGCGAATTTGTTTTAAAATAAAATTGCGTTGGTTCCTGAAAACCCCGATTTTAGTTTTTATTAACATTTTGCATTGTAAAAAGCTTCAAAAAGTCCGACACCATTCAGATTTGAGCTAGTTGAATCCTTGTTTGCTTTCACTTCCCTAATTCAAGGAGATTTTATCGACCTTAATGCTTGAAGTTCGGATTTTTGTCAGTAAATAGCCGAGTTTCTGTCATCTTCTCATCGCGCCTAGGGTTTTATCTCCATTGTTTTTAGTTCCAACTTGCCTCAGGTATGTTATGCATTTTTCTTCATCTTTCTTTCAACGTTTTTCTGTTATTTTTACTTTATGTTTGACGTCATTCTCATTTATGGAGAGATTGCTGAGACGAACGTCTTTATGAACGCGGTTTTTTTTATTTTATATGTTTTATACCGGTCACTTTTATCAATGGTCAAGCGGAGAGCATTTGTTGGTATCCGCCTTTATGTGCCATAAAACGCTTTCCTCGCTATTTTCGTTTTTCGTAATGCCAATTAACTCGGGCTTAATGCCATCATTACTTCTTTGTATTCCCTTCTTTATGACCCTATTTTCCTTCATTCCATCATTCGCCTCTATTCAAAATGCATTTTCCATCTATCAATTATCCTTCATACCCCACGCACCCTTCGTTTTCCTTCATCTCACTGAAATTTGCCTTCCATCTCATTTCATATACCTCCATTCTTAAACCTTACGCATAACGCATTTTCCACTTTTAAATGCCTTATAATGAAAACGTGTTTTTCATCACTCCGTCACTTCCAGCAATAAACTTTCCCTTCATTTCGCTTTCACCCATCTTTTCACCAATAAAGCTTACATATACCATTTTCACCCATTCCACTTCCAATCATTCATTATCATTTTTCACAAGAATAAATATTCAGCTTTCATTCATAGTTCGGGTTTTGAAAACCAAAATGCAATTTCGGGATTTATAGTTGAAATTACAATTTTTGAAATTGCAAAATTGTTAAACTTCCAAAAAATCCCGACTACCTTTATAAAAGTTGCTGAAATCATTTAAAAACCCAAAATGCCTTAAAAAGCACAAAAGTTGACCTTTTTTGGACGAAATTCCAAATCCTAGCCAAAAAATCTCTTTGTCTTGCTGTTTCAAGAAGACAAGATGCTATTTTTGACTGCCATCATTCCATCGAATTCCGAATTCGTCTTCAACCTCCGCTTTCCATCATTTCATTGTCTTAGGGTTCGAGTTTCACCATGTCCACTCACGTTGATGCTGATGATGTTCTGACCTTATGGGGTTTTCACCACAGTCTTGCAGATTCCTGTTCAATGACAGACAAACCAACTTCTCCTAAAAGCAAGAAGATGAAGTACAAATTTGATAAATATCAGAATGAGATTTCTCCATCTCATGTGGTTTCGAATATCGATGAGATCAAAGATACAGAAATTGGGCATATTGATATGTCCGAGTTTCTTGGGAGAGCTGAGAAATCTACTTCTTCTGATATGCAGAAATTGTTGAGGAGTCATATTCATCTGGTGTCTTCTTTTCCTGTTGCTGCCCTTGAGCCAGAATTCGTCCTTGCGTGTGCAGCACACTTTGATAAAGGATCCAGAACTATCAAGGATGATGATGGCAACGTGATTATCAGACTTGATGCTGAAACAATCAACAGAGTTTTCAGAGTTCCTGATGCAACTACATATTCAGAGATCTCATTGAAGAGTGCTCACAGACATTTTGAGCAGAAAAAGAGTGATTGTATTAGACATATCAATTCTAAGTGGCTTCTCAAATCACGACCTTGTGTGACCCGGATACCCAAGTTGTATCGGTCTGATTTTATAGAGGAAATTAATGATATGATCACTCTTCTGAGCAGAATAGCAGGGTTGAAGGTTTCTAATGTGTTTGAAAACTGGATGTATAAGTTCATGGTAGTTATTAGAAAAGCACATCATCCAATATTCTGGGGAGAAATAATCAGTGACAGTTTGTGTGAACAGCTTGCACAGGTTCCTACCACTCTTACCTTCTATATGAACTCATACTTGGTTTATATAGCAGCTTCGTTGAGGCATTTTCCAGGTTTATCTCCTCAAGGTGACAGATCATTAGTGCCTGTATGGGAATATTATGATCAGCTGACTTTTATTCCAAGTCGAGCGCATTATAGAAGGGTTCAAGATGCTTTCTTTGGTTACTTTATGTGTTTGTTTGACAAACAATTGGTAAACAACAGGGTATCTGAGGCAGCTTGGAATAAAGTAAATGAGTATGGCTGCTTATTTCTTCAATTCCCTACCTTCACTTATATGAGAGTCGGTTGCTTTGAAGATCAACCTTATATGCTTCCAAGGTATCCGACTGATAAGATCATTCTGATGGAGCTGGGAAGGCAGTGGATGGCAGTTCATTCACGTCAAGCTACGCAACACAAGTCTGGAATCGGTATTTCTTCACATAATCCATTGATAATCGGCAGGTATTCTTTAACAACTTCTTCAAGAGCCAAGGCAATGGAAACTGAACTCCAGGAAATAACATTGAAAAGATTCCAGGCAAGAGTGGATTTTGATTATAGAAGGATGAAAGATAAAATAAAAAGAGCCTTCACTCATGTGCACCGCATTGAAGACATTTGGGCAGACCTCCGTACAGAAAAGGATATATACAGAATGGATTATTGTAAGAAATCTCAAAAATTAACTCCTGTTACACTTAGACATTTTAGAAGAAATGAGTAAAAGTTCTTTTGTCAAACTCAATGAAAAAAGGCCAAAATTTGGGTGTAATGCATCTTTACATGGAGGGTTAAAACAATGTAAAATTTTTCAATTCCCTGACGATCCATCCGCTAAGAGATGTTTTGAACCCACAAAAACCTGCATCTTAGTTTTTTCATCCCTAAATTTTAGGAAAACTGCTTATTTTAGAAATTTTCTCAAATAGTAAAGTTTCAAGTTTTTCCCGGGTTTTTCGAAACGGATACTGGCAAAATTTTCTAAAAATAGAAAATTTCTAAAAATAGAAAGTTGGTCCGACAGGGTCCGAACCGATTTTGATTGGCTCAAAATATGTCCGTATCAGGCTGGTGCAGTCAGAATCTTAAAATAATCAGTTTTGCCCTACTGGGTCTATTCAGCTTTTTCAGAAGCATATCTGGAGTTCTGAGGTCATCAATGGAGGTCATCCGACTGCCAGGCGTCAATTTCAGCATTCAAATTTCCGGCAGAAGGTGAAACGATGAACATGCACGAAGAACGAGGAAGAAGATTGAAAAGTCTCGAAAATCTTCTAACACTGCTGAAAGTGGGCGCCCCTGTTGAAGAAAGGCACCCACCTTTTTAGGGCACCAGATGAAAGAATTAGGGTTACGGTCTTCAATGAAAGTTGTTCAGTGTTCAGTCAGCTTCGCGATGAATATCCCCGGCAGAGCATCCGATGATCCAGTCTCCGGCAGATTCAAGTCAAAGTGGAGGTATTAAATGAAGATCTGAAACTTGAAGAAGATGAAGTTGAAATTTTTTCTAAGTCTGGAGAAACTGGGCGCCCTAAGTGAAGAAAGGCACCCAACTTTTCAAGGGTGCAAACAGATGAATTTGCAGTAAAAGCTATAACGGGAGGTCTTCAGAATTCAACTAGCTTTCCAGCGAGACACTCGGCACGTCAATCGGAGTTCGCAGTCGTCAGATTCGAAGAGCTGAACAGAAGGTCCGATGACAGTTGAATAGAGAAATCTAAAAGCAAAAGTGAAAAAGGTGAAAAATAAACTAAGTGTTCGTAAACTGGGCGCCCCCAGTCAAGATAGGCGCCCAACCTTTTGAAGGGTGAAAATCCACTTTTGGCAGCTGGTGTCTCCAGAAGACCCCTCTTCATTCTCCATCAGCTTCGCGATGAGCACAAACATTCAGCAATCCGACGCCCGAAGCTCAAAATTCGACAAGATCATCTGTCAAAGAGAAGTTAATGAAGAGCTTGGAAATCAGAAAAAATGGCTAACACTGAAGTTGGGTGCCCCTAGAAGGAAAAGCCTCCCGTGAATTCGGAGGTCGAGATCAAATTTTAGCCGGAGGTGCCTCCAGAACATCTTTTTCAGAATCAGTCAGGCTTCGCCGTGAATCACCCAGCTCGTCTGTCGGGTTGATCTGTCAACGGGGAATCAGAGGCGAAGTGGCATGTTAAAATGGAGGAAAGTTGAAAAAGTTGAAATTTTGACTAAGTCTGGTGAAGTTGAGCGCCCCTCTTGGAGAAAGGCGCCCAAATCCTCATGCCTTAGAAGTTTTTTTTGAGATTTTCAAAATTTTCAAATTTGTGAGAGGAGAAGGGTGGCGTCCAAGTTCAAAGAACAAAGATTTAGGGTTTTGAAATAAAAGCAGAAAAGAAAGCAAAACCTAAATCAGACCCTAAGTCTATTTAACACCTCTTTTCAATGTATTTTTCATTATTTTTGCAGGTAGCATCCAGAGGAGAAAGTTGGAGCAGCAAGTTTGAGAAATTTTTGTGATTAAAGAATTCATAGTTGTTGGTTTTACATCAGATTTTTCAGACCAGCAAGCATAAACCCTTGCTTTTTCAAGCTTTTTGTTCCAAGATCATGAAGGCTGGCTTCTCTTAATTTTTCGGGCCATTTGGTCTTTCGGTTTCATCATCCTTCCTCAAGAATTTTTCAAGAAACTTTACTGCTGCAGCAAGTGCTTTTATCTTGCATGTCGCTGAAAACCTCATATTCATTTCAACCATCTCGTCCTTCCAATACCAAGAAAAACCTATATCGCAAATTTTTCGAAACCTAGGGTTGGCTGCTTTTTCGATCAAACGCCGTGGTTTTGCAATTTCAATCAACTGGGTCCATTTCTAATGATATTCTGAACAAAACCCAGATGCCAGCTTTTTTCGAAAAAAATTGAAGAAATTAGGGTTTGCTGTTTTTTCGGTCAAAATTCAAGATTTTCGAAAACGGACGATCTGGGTTGTCTTGCATTGATATTCTGAACAAAACCCATATCTCAGAAAAAATTCTCAAAAATTTCGTCCGTTGAAGCATAAAAATCAGCATTCTAAAAATAGAAATTGCACAAGACTTGTCTAGACCAAGGCGAGTTTACAGTTGTTCTTCAAGTTTTCTGAAATGGAGTACACTCCTAATGTTTTCAAGTCCGAATCAGCCCTCTTTCATAATTACATCAAAACAGCTGAGACAGACTTGCATCATGTTAAGCCGGTGTTCGATCTATACCCCTTGGAGAGAGCAGGCAACATTTCAATCAAGAACCTGGGTCATTCTGGACTCCTCGCAGCAGCGTCTATTCCTATATTAGTTCAGAGCCTTGAGTTCGTAATCGCTTGCATTAAGCATTACAACCCGGCTACTAGGGAGATCCAGTCAGCGGATGGCAGGTTGATTTGCAGTCTAAAGCCTGACATGGTCGAAAGGTGTTTTTCCATTCCCCCATGGCCTGAAAGTGTAACTCTTTCGAGGGATGAATGTGAAAAGATGTGGAACGTGCATAAGGACAAATACAGCAAGAAGATTGCACAGAGATGGATGAAAGAAAAAACATAAGACATTGCCCAAGAACGTCGGGCTTGAGGAGGTGCAAAATCAGTTCCAGAATGTTGTTCATAGTTGCAGCCCAGTTGGTGGAAGGATAGGTCATGTTTCAATGATGTCAGCAAAGTTCAATAAAGCGGCCAATGAGATTGAAGATTTCCAGAGATCTATTGCAGATGCCGAAGATATTCTTGAAAAGCGGTGTTTTGCTGTTGATGGTATAGATGCACCGAACTGGGACACAATCTCAAACTTCCTAGCGGATGTGATCGAGTTTTAAAGCAGCTTTCTTCTAGAAGCTTTCTTTTCCGCTTTCTTTCTATTCTTGGAATAATCCTTATCCATTCTTTGAGGATAGAAAGAAGATAAGTTGTAATAGTTGGCAGTTCCCGCTTTTTCTGCCTTTTAGGGTTTCTTCTTTCTAGATTTAGTAATAAAGCTTGCTTGCTGAGCAAGCCCTAGATTGTGAAAGCAAGGAGATTTTAGGGTTCCCTACTCCTCTGCTTCTCTATAAATAAGAGCCTTTGCTCATTTAGTTTCTTTAACGGTTATTGTCATAGCAAATTGCGAGCCTGAATTGCAGCAAATTGTTATTCAGTTTCAGTTCACTTAGTTAAAACTGTGCTAGTGAGAACAAAACGCTGAGCCTATTGTGCCTTCTATTTGTTGCTCAAGTATTGTTCATTTGTGTTGTGATAAGCAAATTGTTGAGCCTCTTTAGCCAACAAGGAGTTAGTAAGATTGCTGTTTTCTATTGTGTTAAGAATAAGTTTGCAAGCCTCCTTAGCTGCAATTTCTTGTTCAAGGCATGTTAGAAGGGAGTTTTTGTTTCAGAGATTTGAGTAATAAAATCATGAGCCTCTTTTGCCTTGGTCTAAAATCTCAGATTTCCGTTATCTATGTTATGCTTTCATGATCTTTATTTCAGCTTACAGTGAAGTGTGTAGCTGTTTGTTGAGAGAGAGATTGTTAGTGCTATTTTGTCGCAAAACGCCTTGTTAATTTCTTAACTTCTCTTGCTCGCTTATTACTTGAGAGGTTAGGAACGTGCCTTAGTTTGCTTAGTCGAGTTGAACTTTATCGTAGTAAATCCCGCCTACGGCTAGGTTTAAAACCCCAGGCTCTAAGCTGATCCAAAAGATAGGCAACTTAGTTTTAGTTATTTCTTTCAAACACCATCGCCATGGCGGTTTCCCCAATTTGAAGAGTAGCTTTATCCGCGTATTAGCTGTCTCTGCAACCGTGATTCCGGGTGAGGTGCTAATTTAAACGCCAACAAGAGGGCTTACATTGGAGCAAATTATTGATCTAAATTTGACCTTAATTCTAGAGGGAGTAATTGATGATAGGTAGATTTTAGATCCTGAATATGAAGAACAAGGAGTTGCTAATGCTCCCATCCCTGCAATTCAGTGGTCTCAAAAAGAATCTATCTCAATCTTTGATAGGTTTCAATCAGTCTTGGCGAACACCAACTCTTGGCTTAAAAGCATAGGTGTTAAAACTATCAAAATCAAAGTTAGGGCTGAAGATGATCCAGCTGGTCCTAGAGGTTTGAAGTCAGAAATTAGAGAGCAATCAAAAGAAGGAGCTTCCTCTTCAGGTACCAGAATTAAGTTGAAGGTAAGCCGAGCTGCAGAACAACCGTTGGAAAGGGAAACACTAAAGGGAAAAGAGGTCAATGAAATGCAGATTCAAGTTTTGGATCAGCAAGAAGAAGACGAGGTTCTTGAGACCTCTACCATTCTAAGTGAGATAACTCCTCACATTGAAGCTCCAATACCAGAATCAGCCATATCTCCTATGTCCCCTATCGACAGTGATGTTGATTCCTTCTCCACGGTATTTGTTCCTTCTATACCACCTCAAGAGACTAGTCATCAATCTTCATCAATAGTGAATACTCCCGTAAGAAGCTTGCCCAATAACTTGGAGAATATCTTTGATGTAAATCCAATCTTTCCAGTCATGTCAGAAATAACTCTTCCAGAGATTGATACATCTGTAACAAGCTTTGATTGTTTCATGGCCAATCCTAGTTGTAATTTGTCTTCTGAGCAAAACATAGTTGCTGTACAAACCGAGGCACCTCCTAGAATTTCTGTTGTAACACAAAGTGAGACTGCAGTTGCTATTTCAGATGTGACAACCTTCAATCTTCCTCCATGGTTGAATTCAATTGCTCCAAAAAGAAAGAAACAAGCAGTGTCTCCTGATATTTTTGATTTCCAAAAATTGAAGAAATCAAAACCAATGATTGCAAAGAAAGCAAAAACGGTCTCACAAGTGTTTGTTGACAGCAATAGAATGAAATATGCTGAGATTGCAGAGCCTCTTGTTGATAAACCACATGAAGAAATGCAGGTATCTGATTACAGGTTCACTAGGGTGGAATTGGGCAAGCAGACTCATGCCAATATGATGCAAGATGCTCAAAGTTCAGTGACCATTTTGACACAAAGCTATAATGAACTTTTAGCTAAAAAGGAAAAGCTTAAAGAAGACAATGCTCAGCTGGTTTCAGTTATTCAAAGGATTACAGGATCATCAGAAGCAGTTGATTCACTATCTTCAGCTCCTCCTAATGAATCAGTTAGGCAATTAGAAAGGATTGCACAAAAGGCCAAGGCAGTTGATTCATGGATAACTCAGCTAATTGATCAAAGTATTCCAATGATTGAGAAGACTTTACAAGTTCTCAAGAATGTCAGAATAGCAAAGATAAAGCTAAATCAGACTTTGGAAGCCTTCAAACAAAGTTTGGAATCACTTGAAAAAGATTTAAAGATCTGGCATGAGATAGATCAAGTCAAATTACAAATTCTATGCAGCAACTTGATCTTACCAAACAGAGAGAAGTATATAGAATTTGAAGAACTTATGACAAATAAGTCATTGGTCATTCAAGATCTTATCAAAGATATCCAGGCCACTTTAGAAATGAGTGATGAAGTTCAGCAGGATATTCTTTCAAGTTTTGAAAAGATCTCTTGTACAGTTTTGAATCAAGAAAATGAATTACTTGCAGCTGATTTAGTTACTACAGAAATGGCAGCCAATCTTCATCAACAAATGGAATCAGAGCAGTTTTCTATGGATTCAATTCATAAACTTGTTAATCATCAGACAATCCTTGAGAAAATGCAAACTACTTATGAAGAGCATAGATTGGCAACAATCAGATACTTTGATGTAATCTTGAAGACAGTTGCAGTAGCCAAGAACACTTTGGGTCCAGATCCGAATGAATTGCAAACTATCATCAGCAAATTCTTATCTTTCAAAGATAGGAATGAAGCAATTTGAAATTTTAAGTTGTTTTATGTATTTTTACTTTCGACAAAATATATGTAAAAAGAAATTTTGCAATTGCAAGTGTTCTTTCCTTGCAGTTTTGAAAAATGTAATTACATGTAAAATCTTACAAAACAAATCACAATTTGGATTGTAATTTTGAATAAGTCAATTGCAGTTAGTTATCGGTTGAGAGATTTTCTCAAGTTTGTTGAGATCCTACCACCTTTTTCTCCAGACCTTCCTCCTATAAATACTTGAGGGGTCTATTGTAATAGATATCTTTTTAGCAAGCAAGAAAACTCTGCAGAATTTTGTACTCATAAAGTCTTTGAGCTTTATAGTGGAATATTGTGAACTTTCAAGTAATATCAAGAAGCTGGAATTTCAGACTTTGAGCTGAATTCTCATTTTTGCATCCTTAATGTTCTTATGTCATTTTGGGGCATCATTTTGTGATTACTTGAGAGTTGTAGAAGATTGCTAGAGAGAGATTCGATTTAAATATCTGCAGTCTTTGTGCTGTAAATGTGAAGATTGAATTCATAATTAGTATTAGAAATTGAGAAGAATTATAAGTCTTTGTGCTCATAGTATTTCTCATTTAAAGTAGTCAAAAGATACATCGTAATTACAGTCTTTGAGCTGTTTTATGCTGTATATTTTCATCAAGTAATTATTCTGAAAAGGGTAGATAGGATCTCATTCCTCAAGACTTTGTGCTTATTGGTTGTTTTCCCGTCCCGGAGGAAGTAACGGAAGTCTTTGTGCTTTAAGGAAACTTTATTTCCTCTTTCTTAATTTCACTGTGTAGCTGCTGTAATAAATTTTATCCACATGTATTGTTTCTTTTCTGTGAAGAGAGAAGAACATAATCTTTCCTGAAATAAGAGGAACGATTGTTGTCCTACCCATATCAGTTTTACTTAGTGAAAGGGGGAGCCTTCCCTAAATTAGGAGAGTTTAATCTCACGTGCTGTGGTTGAAATCATCATTTTGTATACTTTCACAAGAATACAAAATTTCCAAATCAATAAGTTTCAGCACTTAAACATTCGCCAGAAGATGAAATGATGAACGTGCACAAAGAACGAGAAAGAAAATTGAAAATTCATGAAAATTTTCTAAACACTGGAAGAAGTGGGCGCCCCTGTTGAAGAAAGGCGCCCACCTTTTTAGGGCATCATATGATAAATTAGGGTTTCAAGCCTCCAGTCAAACTTCCTCACTTTTCTGTCAGCTTCGCAGTGGATTCAACGGTGCAGTCATCAGGCGATTCAGTCACCCGGAATTCAAAGCTGAACAGGGGAGATCCGCACTGGAGTCAGAACGAGGAAAGTTGAAAATGTTGAAAATTTGACTAAGTGTTGAGAAAATGGGCGCCCCTGTTGAAGAAAGGAACCCAAGCTTTCAGGAGGTGAAACGAATGAATTTGCAGATAAGGCTCTAACGAAATCTCTTCTCGGTTGATCCAGCTTTCCAGTGAGACACTCAGCATGTCAACCGGAGTTCGCAGTCACCAGATGTGAGGAGCTGAATATAGGGTCCGACGAAGGCTGAGAACCAAAATTCAGAAGCAAACACAGAAAATCAAAAAATAAAACTAACTCTGGTGAAAGTGGGCGCCCCCAGTCAAGAAGGGCGCCCAAACTTTTGGGGGCCTTAAAATCATTATTTAACGAAGATCGTTCCAGAAGACCCCTCTTCATTCTTCGTCAGCTTCGCGATAAGTATAACATCCAGTCAATCCGACGTCCGAAGCTCCAGATTCGACGAGATTGTTTGAAGAAGGGATTTAATGAAGAAATTTGAAAGTTATGAAAATGGCTATCTCTGGGTGAAATGGGCACCCCTGGAAGGAAAAGGCTCCCACGAATTCGAAGGTCAAGATGAAGTCTTTCGCCAGAGATGCCTCTAGAACTTCTTACTCAGAATCAGTCTGGCTCCGCCGTGAAACCTTCAGCTCACCTGTCCGATCATTCTGCAAACGGGAAATTAGAGGAGAAGTAGCATGTCAAAATGAAGGAAAGTTGAAAATGTTAAAATTTTGGCTAACACTGGATAAAGTAGGCGCCCCTGGTGAAGAAGGGCGCCCAAATTCTCATGCCTTAGAGAAATTTTTGAGGTTTTCAAAATTTTCAAAATTTGCAAGTGGAGAATGGCGTCCAAGTTCAAGAAAGCTGAGTTTTAGGGTTTTGGAAATAAAAGCAAAGAAAGCAAAACCTAATCCAAAGCCCTAAAGTCTATTTAACATCATTCTTTCATGTATTTTTCATTATTTTTGCAGGTAGCATCCAGAGGAGAAAGTTGGAGCAGCAAGTTTGAAGAATTTTTGTGATTCAAGAATCCATCCTTGCTGGTTTTACATCAGATTTTTCAGATCAGCAAGCATAAACCCTTGCTTTTTCAAGCTTTTTGTTCCAAAAGATCGAATTTTTCAAGCAGAAGGCCAAGGAATTCCATTTTTCAGTCATCTGGGTCTTTTTGCCTCAATCTTCTGAAGAATTTTTCAAGAACTTCATCAAGTTGCAGCAAGTGCTTTTATTTTGCATGTCAGTGAAAACCTCAGTGCATTCAAATTTCAACCATCTGGGTCCTTTCCAATCAGTCTTCTGAAGAAAACCCATATCACAGCTTTTTTTTCAAAACCTAGGGTTGGCTGCTTTTTTGATCAAACGTCAGGGTTTTGCAAATCTAGTCATCTGGGTCCTTTTCTAATCTTGTTCTGAACAAAACCCAGATACCAGCTTTTTTCGAGAAAAATTGAAGAAATTAGGGTTTGCTGCTTTTTCAGGCAAAATTCAAAATTTTCAAAAACGGACGATCTGGGTTGTCTTGCATCGATATTCTAAACAAAACCCATATCTCAAAAAAATTTGTCCGTTGGAGCACAAAAATTAGCATTCTAAAAATAGAAATTGTTCAAGACTTGTCTGAACCAAGGCGAGTTTACAGTCATTCTTCGAGTTTTCCGAAATGGAGTACATCCCTAATGTTTTCAAGTCCGAATCAGTTCTCTTTCATTATATCAAAACAGCTGAGACAAACTTGCATCATGTCAAGCCGGTGTTCGATCTACATGCCTTGGAGAGAGCAGGCAACACTTCAATCAAGAACCTGGGACATTCTGGACTCCTCGCAGCAGCGTCAATTCCTATATCAGTTCAGAGCCTTGAGTTCGTAATCGCTTGCATTAAGCATTATAACCCGGCTACTAGGGAGATCCAGTCAGCAGACGGTAGATTGATTTGCAGTCTAAAGCTTGATATGGTCGAAAGGTGTTTTTCCATTCCCTCGTGGCCTGAAAGCGTAACTCTCTCAGAGGGTGAATGCGAAAGGTTATGGAATATGCATAAAGATAAATATAGCAAGAAGATTGCACAGAGATGGATGAAAGAAAAACATAAAACATTGCCCAAGAACGTCGGGCTTGAGGAAGTGCAAGGATTCGGTTCCAGTGTTGTTCCACCCGGTTGCGATTGATTGGCGGAAGGATAGGCCATATTTAAATTGATGTAAACCAAAGTTACGATAAAGCGGTCAGATTTCCTGAGATCTGTGCGGATGCTGAAGATATTCTTAGCGGTGTTTTTCTTGTTGATGGCATAGATGCACCGAACCAGGACACAATTTCTAACTTCCTAGCGGATGTGATCGAGCTTTAAAGTAGCTTTCTTCTAGAAGCTTTCTTTCCCGCTTTCTTTCTATTCTTGGAATAATCCTTATCCATTCTTTGAGGATAGAAAGAAGATAAGATGTAATAGTTGGCGTTTCCCGCTTTTTCTGCTTTCTAGGGTTTTAGATGTTATCTTCTTTCTAGATTTAGTAATAAAGCTTGCTTGCTGAGCAAGCCCTAGATTGTGAAAGCAAGGAGATTTTAGGGTTCCCTACTCCTCTGCTTCTCTATAAATAAGAGCCTTTGCTCATTTAGTTTCTTTAACCGTGCTAGTGAGAACAAAACGCTGAGCCTATTGTGCCTTCTATTTGTTGCTCAAGTATTGTTCATTTGTGTTGTGATAAGCAAATTGTTGAGCCTCTTTATCCAACAAGGAGTTAGTGTGATTGCTGTTTTCTATTGTGTTAAGAATAAGTTTGCAAGCATCTTTAGCTGCAATTTCTTGTTCAAGGCATGTTGGAAGTGAGCTTTGTTTCAAAGATTTGAGTAATAAAATCATGAGCCTCTTTTGCCTTGGTCCAAAATCTTAGATTTCCGTTATCTATGTTCTACTTTTATGATCTTTATTTCAGCTTGCAGTGAAGTGTGTAGGTGTTCGTTGAAAGACAGATTATTGAAGTGTTTTTGTCAGAAAATCTACCTTGTTAATTTCTAACTTCTCTTGCTCTGCTATTACTTGAGAGGTTAGGAACGTCTTTAGTTTAAGTTAGTCGTAGTTGAACTTCTTATATCAGAAAATCTCAGCTGCGGCGTTTGTGTTTAAAAAACCTTGTGCTCTAAGCTGATCAAAAAGATAGGCAACTTAGTTTTAGTTTACTTTCTTTCAAACACCATCAGCAAGAGGGAGCTTCCCCTCCTAATTTGAAGAGCAGTTTATCTGTGCATAGCTGTCCGTTTTCAAATCCGCATTCCAGAGGTGCGAATTTAAACGCCAACATGTTGGATGCACTGGAGGTTCTAGTAGGCTGCCTTCTCTTGCTCTCGGGCCAACTTCACCATCTTCACTGCCTCGGTGAGCTTGGCTTGTGTTGTTTCCAAATCTTCCCTTGTACTTACCAAGTCTTTGTTTTTTCTAGCTAACTGACTCCCCCTCTCCCCTGCCAAACGCTATGCCTCCTCTAGTTGTGCATCCCTCTTAGCCAACTGTCTATCCTTCTCACTCAGCATGTAACGTGCCAACCCTTCAGTGTAGTAAAAAGATCTAAACTTACATCATACGATTAAATAAACGTGCTAACAAGTCATTGCAATAAAAAATTTCATTCTTTTATTGAAAATATACAAAAAAGTTGCCATACCATATTATATTAAAGATTCCACTTCATTACAATGACTTCACAAGTACACGTAATAAGAATACAGACCTTTACAAACATAGCTCCAATGAGCTTTAGAACAAATAATTGTAAGATGGTCCAGGAATCTGTCCTTTCAAATCTCGGTTCTTCGATCGGTTGTTGTGGAGGAGAAGCATCACTCGGGCATTTTTCCACCAACCATGGACTCATAATGCGGTCCCCCGCACATCTATCATTCAATAGATGGCCCTTCCCTTCGATGAAGAGATTGGTAGAGTAACTGATAACGACAACCAACTGAGCATAGTGTTGTGTCCTACATAACTAGAACTTGTGCAATCCAGCAACTCTCGATTTAGCATGTAATAAGGGATCATGGTGAACTGACGGTGTAGTCTCAAGCATCACACAATCTAAGTGGATGTCGTACATTGCACTACTTTGATCAAAGTGTTTCATTTAGTATGTTCTACTGAGGGTCATTTGTCACATACACTATTCAGGGTCGATTTGGCTTAAGGCTATCTTCAGTTACGCATACGTATTGTCCTTCAATGGGTAAATCCATCACCCTAGACTAACCTACACCAAACTAATCTACTTGGTAATAACCTACTTAACTAGCAGTTTCACAAGCTAGGTATATCCTTCAATTGATAGTCTGTCATCCCAGATAACCTATCTTCAAAACAATCTACTAGTAATGAATCTATTTAAGCAAGTAAGTACACAAGCCTGCTCCCATACTTATCCTAGGAGTAACACAAGCTTTCTGAGTTAAACTAATAACTTAACAAGCTGTACCACAAGTGACTCTTGCATTCAACCAAGCCTAGTACATACTTAACTGAGAACCACACTCATCTCCTACTACGGAGTAAATATAGAAACATTGCATCCTATGTTCAAACATATCTGTATAATTAAATACCTATGGTGTACTACATGTAGCATGATTAAATACCTATGTCAAGCAATCTCTTTCGACATATCCAGTACAATTAACTGCTTGTGTTTAGCAATCTCTCCTGTCATGGAATGCTTAAAAACACATTATAAAAGCAACCTAAAGGATTCAATTCCTTTTTCCAAAAGCAATATTAAATACTGCTATAGCTCAAACAAGAAAGACATTTCATGCAACATAGAAAATATAATAAACCCTTCTAAAATGACATGAAGAAGAAACCTCGTGCCTATTATCACTTTTCTCAAATACTGATGAAAAGGCAGCTTTCTCCTTTGGTTGTTCAGCTTAACCTAGCTTCCCAAATCAATTCTCACTCCCTTTCTTGTTGAAAGCATTCTTCTCTCATAATAGACAACTCTTCCTCACAAAGCCCACTCTTTTCTCACTTAGAAAACAGAGGAATATGACTGGTAAAACTAAGAAATCAGATTTATTAAACTGGTAACACTCAAATGTATTAACCAACAAAGCGTATACTTTGGTATGATACGCCTTCCTCAATGACTACTCAAAAATAATGATGGTGGTAACTGTTATTTACTCTCAACTAGTAAAATGATGCTCAAGGTAATTTGTATATGAGAATGAGATAGCTCCAAACAATGATAACCAATGATATGACAAAGGCAAAAGAGAATGGCCAATAAATGAATGAATGAGTACAAATGAGTGCAAATTAGGAGAGTTGGGCGACTATTTATAGTGAGCCCAGCCTCCCTAATTTCCTACAGTCATGGCATGTGGTTTGCCACCATTGCTGTTTGAAACATTCAATCTTGGAGGTGGCACAAGTCCATTCCATACTTAGCAAATAACAGGGTGAGTCGACCTCCATTTCTGCTAGCATTATGAAAACTAATTCAAAAAACTCATGGAGAATTCTGCAAATCAACACATACAGAATATGTTCCCAAAGACGGCGCCAAACTCATAAAATGGCGGGTGTATCATACAGTAGAGAAAAGTCATTTGTAATTTATAAACACATAGCCTATGTCGACTATCTTTCAGGCTGAGTCGACAGAGTTTCATTACTGCATTGGATTTATTCTTTCCACATATTCTGACTTGGTCAAAATATTTAAACACCTTCGTGGTTTTTAGCTCTACACGCACATAACCAGGTGACACGATTTCACATAGTGTCGTATGTGATTCACATTCAAATATTAGCCAAAGTATAATACGCAAGTGAAGTCATTTCAATTTATTTCATAATTCTATTTTCCAAAGTTTAATCGATATGAATCATATCGATTTTAGAAATATTTCGATTCACAAAGTTGAAATGATAAATATTTAATTGATTAGGAAATAATTCGATTTCCAAAGTTGAAAGATTAGTATCTAATCGATTAGGAAATAATTCGATTTCCAAAGTTGAAAGATTAGTATCTAATCGATTAGGAAATAATTCGATTTCCAAAGTTGAAAGATTAGTATCTAATCGATTAGGAAATAATTCGATTTCGAAAGTTGAAAGATTAATATTTAATCGATTAGGAAATAATTCGATTTCCAAAGTTGGAAGATTAATATTTAATCGATTAGGAAATAATTCGATTTCCAAAGTTGAGACTATAAGAATTATATATATATATATATATATATATATGTTTATTAATGTAACTTTAATATATATATATACATATATATGTATATACATATGTATGTATATATATGTATATATATATATATAAATTCGTAAGGCAATAATAATAATAATATTAATATCCACATAATACCGGATATGTGCATATATACATATATATACCTGTATATACCTCTATGTACACGTATGTGTAGGTATACCATATCGATGCATCCGTATGAGCATATCCATTTTCCAACATACGCTTGTATCGACATGCATATCCCTATGGATACGTGTATATACTATATATATGTATATATGTCCACATCTGATTGACTTACATCCATTCACGTTACCGTCATAGAGATAGGCGTGTAAGTGTGGTATCTCTATACATAGGCATATATGTGTCGATAGATCTTCCTGACACGCATGTGCATACGTATAAACATACTTTCACCTACATCCCTCCTATCCATATGATCGTAATATCACAAGACAGATACATAGATAAACATCACTCATAAATGCATATAGAAGTAGACAAGACTCCTAATGCAAACATACAAGCTAAGGATGACTTACCCTATTATCCACAAACCGACTCAGTTCACTCAATCTAAGGTGGTGTATGCTCAGTTAGTTTACTTTTACCAGTTACCCGACCAAGATCTTCTCCGGAGTGATACTTCCCCTCGCCCCACCACCCCCTGGAGAAATGGACATTTACCTGCAACCACTAGCACATGCCTTGGCAGTCAATTGTTCACAACAATAAGCAGTATATATAAACATCTTCAAAGTTAGAATAACAATAAATTCAATAACCATCTATTCTCATTTATGCAGTATTTCACCATGAATAACATCAAATGAAGCAACATCAAGTGAGATAACATTCATATTGATAACAAGGTACAAGCATCATTAATTCATCTCTGGAATTCACATTACATTCACTTTTACCCTATGTAGTAATGGTAAATAGTCACTTCACAATTTGGGATGTAACATACTTCCCCCCTTGTGAATAATCGTCCCCGATGATCTATAGCCTTTTAACATATAGTTAAAGTTATATAAAGTTTTACTTACAATTCTCAAAATACGAAAGATTTATAAAATATTCATCCTATGTAGCAATCTTGTCCTTCCTGGACCTTGCTTCGAGTATCCTCACCATCACACATACTTACTCTCCCAAAGAGTTTTATTGCACCTACACATCCAAGATATATAATAGTAACTATACATAACACCTAAAACATAGTGTGTAATGAACCGGACCAATTTTTTCAATTTATTTCAATGAACACACTAATGCAAGAAGCACCCGTTAGGGTTAGTCCAAAACAAAACCAGCAGTTCGCAAGTAACTCTTTGCCAAGAATGCGCACTCAATCTCAAGATGAGAAAGATGCTGTCATATGGCAAGAGGGTCGTCAGTACAACTAGAAGGAATTACAATGCTGAAAGTAAACTCTACACCAAGAATGTGCTTTCAAACCCCAATAGGGCAAGTAGCGACCATCTGGCGGAGTAACAAAGTAAATACAATGCTGAAAGAAAGCTCTACCACTTATGCAGCGGGAGCGAATACAATGTAAGAAGTGCAAAGCTTCAATTCCCTTCTTGGCGGAATACCTTCCAAGAACTTTAAGTGTGTAGTTCATTCACCCATCTCTGGCGGTAAACCGTCCAAAGACTATTAGGTTTGCTGCTCTAAAACTAAGTAATTGCAGAATATAAAAATGACTGAAATAGTACTACTATTAACAGCCTTACAATGCACAATCTGCAGATTACAAAGTGTTACAAACTGTTAAACCAAAGCAACAACTGATAGAATGTTGTTCCGACTTATTTGACTTCACAATATTGATAAAACAATGCTTGAACTGAACTTCTGGAAGTCTGATATAAAATCAGCAATTCTGGAAACACCAACCAGCAACACAGTAACCCACTAAAAAGCTCATAACTCACTCAAAACCCAACCAAATCACTTAAAACTAGATGCAAACGAGAGCTAGAATGCTGACAATGAAAACCTAACTGAGAAACTACTGACAAACTGTGATATTATTTTTTGGCACACTTCCCAAGACAGCCCAGAATGGTACGGCCAAGGAGAAGGGCGATTTTGAGAAGATAAAATCATACACTCAATAATAAAATCTGAAACTCACCAAAGAGGGGCGCCCTAGGATGAGGAAGCCATATGTAAAGTACCCAGAACCAACAAAAATTCATGCAAAGACTTATGAGCAGATTTCTACTTCAGCCAAACCCTAACCAGCAAATGCAAAACTGACAAAATCTTTGAAATCTTCAACCTTGATGATCTGTCTGCTTGTCTGGATGAAAAGCAGTCTCTGAAGCCTTAGCTAGGTGCTATCTTTCAAGCACGAAACCAAGAGAAATGGCTAGGAGGTATGCATCCCTCGAAGTAACTCTGAAAGTATTTCAGCAGCATAACAATAAGGTAGACAAAAGATAACAAAATGAAGAGCAACTGCCTCCTTATATAGACCCTTTGAGAGAATCTCAAGAAACCTCTAGAAGGTGCGCCCCACTTCAAGACCTTTTTAGGTTTTTGACTTTGACTTGGCTGCTTCCTCAAAAGGGCGTACCTTTTCTTTAGTGATAAAATCACTTTAAAATAAAACATATTCTTCTCCAAAGGTTGGCGTCCAATTTCTCTTAAGCAATTATTCACTTTAGAAATATTAAAATATTTCCCCATGAGATGACCACCCTCAAAGTCCCCCTTTTTAAAATAACTTAAAGTTATACAGCTAGGCCAAGGGGTTATAACGTTATAATATAACATTATTTTAATTAAAATACTTATCTCTCCAGAAAATGCATCAAAAGGCCAAAACAATATTACCAACTGAATTGCCAGAAGAGGAAAGCCTGCTGAGCTAATGCTGACTGGACCACTGCTAAAAATAGAATTTACTAAAAATAGTAAATTCAAGAAGTTGCTCAGAATGCAATGCATGCAACACCATTGCGAAGCTTTCTGAAAACCCAGAAAGAGTCCGCAATCCAAAATCCCAAACTTCAAGATGTAGCTGTCATAACTTACTAAAAATAGTAAGTTCGGAAAGGTTGCCCGAAGTAGTTGCAAGTCATACCTCTGCGAAGCTCTCTGAAAACCCAGAAGGAAACCAGAATCCAAACATCCAAACTCCAACAAGCAGAACCCTGAATCTTCAAGAGAACCCATCAAACAGCCGGAAACCCCAATTCTGCCACTGACTTGCTGATAGCACACTGGGAATAGGCTACCAATCACTGAAAAGTGAAGTGCTAAAAACGGGGACATTACATAGTGATCAGAAATCATTGGCCCATGATTTTATCCTTAGTATAAACCAAATAGTTAAGGAATGCTGATGCATTGTACACTACATCGTGGGTCTCATCCTTTCCCTTTGGTATTTACACTTTTACATAAATCATAAACCGAGTTTGTCCGTCACTTACACATCCATTTTCCTTACCATGGAGTACTTTCTCTTGATTAGTTGTCCTTCTCGAGCATAACATTGCTCCTGGACACCTGTCAAATCCCGATACTACTTTATACTTTAAGCTTTGTATCGACAAAGTTTTATTGCTCACTTTGTTGGCGTTTTAATTCACACCTTTGGAATGCGAATTAGAAACAGACAGCTATGTGCAGTAACCTGCTCTTCAAATTCGAAGGGGAAGCTTCCTCTTTGCTGATGGTGTTCAAGAAAGTAAATTAAATCTAGTTTTCCTATCTTTTGGTTCAGCTAAGAGCACAAGGTTTATAAAACTCAAGCACCGTAGCTGAGATTTTCTGATTTAGATCTTCAACTACGACTAAGCTACGCTAAAGAAGTTTCTATTTTCTCAAGTAAACGTAGATCAAAAGAAATAGAACTGAACAAAGTTTGATTCTCTGACAAAATACTTAAATAAACTCTTTTTCAACATACATCTACTTACTTTCAATGCAAGCTGAAATTAAGATCATATAATCATAACGCAATAAACGGAAATCTGAGACATTATATCAAAGACAAAAGAGGCTCAAGACTTTATTTCTCAAATTTCCGGAACAAAGATTACACTAAACACATGCACGGAACAAGAACTTGCAGCTAAAAGAGACTTGCAAACTTGTTCTTACACAAAGTGAACAACAACTACAAGACAACAACTTGAAGGAAAAATAAGCTCAGCAATTTGTTATCACTAGTACGGTTGAAAATAAATGAGCAAGGCTGCTATTATTTATAGACAAGCAAAGGAGTAGTGAACCCTAAAATCTCCTTGCCTTTACAACTAAGGCTTGCTTAGCAAGCAAGCTTTATTTCTAAAACTAAAAGAAGATAACATCTATCCACCTAAGAAAGCAGGAAAAACAGGAAGTGCCAACTATTACATTTTATCTTCTTTCTCTTCTTCAAAGAATAGATAAGAATTGTTCCGATAATAGAAAGAAAGCGGAAAGAAAGCTGCTTTAAATTTTGATCACATCCACCAAAAAGTTGGATACTGTGTCTCTGTCAGGTGCATCAATACTATCAATAGAAAAGTTTCACTTTTCTAGGATATCCTCTCCATCTGCAATTGATCTCAGGAAATCTTCGACCTCATTGGCCACTTTCTCAAACCTTGCTGACATCATGAAAATCTGACTCATGCCGCCATCACTACTATGGACAACACTCTAAAACTGGGCTTGCACTTCATCAAGTCTGACATAAGAACCATCATCATGATGACATTGAGTTGGGATCTTTGTAATAAACTCATTCATGAACAGAAAAGCCTCAACCACCCTTTGCATGTATGCAACAAACTCTTCGGCTATCCTCTCATAGGTTCTAACCTTGAAGATGTGATGCTCTCTCCATGCAAGGATCTGCCTCTTGTGTTCTCTTGAAACCATTGAACCATAGGCTGTATCCAAATCTGCAATAATGATTTCATGCCTTGGTTTCACCTCTTCCATTGACTGTTCAAATCCTTGAATTCCTTGACGTAGCTTATGAGCGTTATCCCTTAGCTGAAACATCTGTGCCAAGATTTATTTTCCTTTGATGATGAAACCCTCAATCCATTCTTGAGTTTTCTTCCCACAAATTACCAACTGCCTCAACTGATAATGATCAACTGGTGTCTCTAAGACCTAGGGCAGAAACTGAGTAGCCTGTGAAGTCCCATGAACAAGGTTAGAAATGTAAAGCCTTAGTTGCTGTATTTCAGCCTTGAGGGCTGCCTTGTCTTCTCCATCTTTGAGCACTCTTTCTTGAAGGCTTTTGGATACAACTCTGAATAAACTAACATCCGCATGTCTGGTGCTTTTGCTAAGATTAGCCTTCACCATCACAAAGTCATCTACATCTACTTCATCTTTGTTTCTATCTTCAGGAGGTGTAGCAGTCTCCATGATCATCTCACCATCAGGATTTCTCTCAAAATGAACTTGCTTCTTTGCTTTCTTCTTAGATGCCTCCTGATAGATGTTGTCAAGATCATCAAAATTCAACTGATACGAAGGTCTTCTTCTCTTCCTTCCCAAGGAGCTCTCAAGCCAAGATGTGGTATCTCTACTAACTTCCTTGGGAGGTTCAACTGCAACTTCTTCATCTTCTTAATCCTCTATATCAATATGAATTGGTGAAGACCTTGGCAATGATGTAGGATCATGTGTCAAAGGCGCATCTTCTATTTCTTTTTGAGGTACAAACTCTACTGGAGGAGCTTCTGCTTCAGCTGTAGGTTGCTCCTGTATGGTTATGTTTGAGAAGTCCAACCTTCTTACGTTTTTAGTTGACCTGCTGCCCTTTGCACCTTCTTGAGATTGACTTACACCCTTTCCCTTTTGATTGTGCTCCGGAAGAAGAGGGAAGTGATAACTGTACCCTTGGCGGCTCTGCTGCTGGAATGGATTTCTTCCTCTTGAGGAATAGGAAAACCTTGTTGTGCTTGAGGACTTGTCTTGTCCTTTCTTCAACTAAGAGGGACTCTTTGTTAGCCCAATTGACCTGTAGAAGAGGCTGCTCTTCAATTCGCTTCCGAGTGTACATTGGGAGAAGTACATCATCATCATCTGATAATCCCTCAATATCCTTTGATAAGCAGTCTTTCATTTGATGAAGAGTAAGCCTGCTGTAACTACGCCTCCGCACCTCGAACTCATCTCTGCAGTTAGCCCAAAAATCTTCAAGAGCGGGTAAATGAGCATAGTTCTTCTCAAGTCGGGCAGCGAAGACACCATGAGGGTCATATGATCGTCTCTCGCTGTATGACTTGAGACCAAGTGTTGCCAACTCATCACTCATGGACTTAGCATCCGCTGCTGATTTGCATGTATAAATTCCCAACCCAAATGGAAAACTGAAGGCAGGTTTCTTTCTATTCCTCAGGACTAAGTGGACATCATGTGCTTGCCTTAGGAATTACATGAAAACAACTTCATCTGATGGGTACCTTGGCAACATAAGTGGAGCACTGGAGAAGCCATAGACTTTGAGGTAGGTGAAAGCAGGAAACTGTACAAACCAATCTACCCACTTTGCTATTACTGCCCTGGCAGTTGATGAAATGCGGACGTGCAACTCATTATCCAGGTCTCGCACTGTGTGCATCAGGAAAGCCTCATTCACCCTCTTGTAATGGTGTAATGACTTCGTGAACTCCAACTGAGGGTAGTAGTTGTAGACATGTTGTACATTTAGAGACCTCTCAGTGTTCAACCCTCTGAATTGGCCCTATAAGGCCACTAGGTAGACTAGGTAGGAGACCATGTGGAATTCATGAATCTGGAAGTATTTTGTTATTTGTTGATGGAGGCTGTCACTGATTAAGGTTCCCAATCATAGAACTCAGTTTTTTTCATGATGTGAGGTATAACATAGAACATCCAGAGGTGAAATTTTGTAGCATCTTCTTGTCCAGTGACCCTATTGAGCAAGGTGATCATGATAGCAATTTCATCTTTGAATTCGCCTCGCCCAATGATCTTTGGTAGAGTCTTGTGTTTTTCTTTCATCCACATGTAAGCAATCTTTTTGTTGTATTTCTTTTTATGCATATCCCATATCCTTTCACATTCTTCCTTGACGATAGTCACACTCTCAGGCGAAGGTGGAATTGAGAAGCATTTTTCAATCACATTTGGCTTCAGGCTGCAAATCAATCTTCCATCTACCGACTGAATCTCTCGAGTTGCCGGATTGTAATACTTTATGTAAGTGATTACAAATTCTAGACTCTACATTGAAATGGGAATGGATGTTGTTGCGAGAAGTCCAGAGTGCCCTAGGTTTTTGATTGCAGTGTTACCTGCGTTCTCCAAAGCACGTAAGTCAAACACCGGCTTGATGTGATGCAAGTCAATCTCAGTTGTTTTGGTGAAGTCGTGGTATAGTACTGACTTGCTCTTGAAATCATTGGGAGTGTATTCCATTTTGAAAACCTTGAAGATTGCCTGTAAACTTGCCTATATTCAGACAAATTTTGCACACTTTCTAAATTTAGAATACTGGTTTTTCTTCTTCAAATGGACAAATTTTTCGAAATTTTTCTGAGATATGGGTTTTGTTCAGAATTTCGGTACAAGAAGGCCCAGATCATCCGTTTTTGAAAATTTTGAGTGTAGACTAAAAAAGCAGCAAACCCTAATTTCTTCAAATTTTCACCAAAAAAGCTGTGATTTGGGTTTTGTTCAGAAGAATGTTTTAAGAGGACTCAGATAATCAAAACTTGAAAACTTTGATAATTTCTCTGACATTCAAGGAAAAAGCAGCTGCTGCAACTTGAGAAATTTCTTCAAAAAATTCTTCAGAATGATAAGCTAAGAAGACCCAGATCACTGAAAATTGAAAATCTTGACCTTCAAAAATTTGATGTTCTGAAAGAAAAAAGCATGAAAAAGCAAGGTCTTATGTTGCTGGTCTGAAAATTTATGAAGAAGTTTTGAAAAATCAGCAAGTTGAAGTCTTGAATCTTGAAAAGAAAAACCCTTAAGTTGCTGCTCCTCTTCAACTTGGATGCCACCTGCAAATAATGATGAAAATTGAATGGCAAAGGCATCTTAAATAGGTTTTAGGCTTGAGAAAACCCTACTTTCTTTTACTTTAATCCTCCAAACCCTAAAAACTTCTTGTGCATTGAACATGGACGTTTTCCTTCATCTTGAAATTTTGAAATTTTGAAAAATTTGGCTACGGCAAGGCATTTTGGGCACCCTTCTTGGCTAGAGGCACTAATTTCTTCCAGACTTAAGTCATTTCTCTAAGTTTTCAACCTTTTCGTGATTTTGAACCCTGTTTGATCTTCAATCTCTGGCTTCGAGATTGATCTGATGGACGAGCTGAATGATTTTTCACGAAGCTTGATCGAATCTGACAAGATTGTTCTGGAGGCAACTCTGGCTAGAAACTTCATTTAGACCTTCAAAATCATGGGCACCCATCTCCTTCTAGGGCATCCAACTTTCTTCGTGTTAGCCATTTTTTATTCTTCAAGTTTTCATTTCCCTTTGATCTTCTGATGAGTTCGCGATTCCGGGAGTTTGACTGATCGGATTGCTTGGCTGTCAGGTTCACTAGATAGCTTGATTGATTCTAAAAGGGGTCTCCTAGGAGTGATATCATCTGAAAACTGCATTTGAGGGCTCAAAAGCTTAGGCGTGCCTGGCTAGCTGGGGCGCCCAACTTCACTAGAGTTAGAAATTTTTCTATATTTTTACCTTGCTTTTGACTTTTGATATTTTGCTTGTGTTTATTTCCTTCTGTTCCACCTTCCACGTCTGATTACTGCCAACTCTGATTGACTTGCTGATGGTTTCATTGGAAAGCTTAGTTGAATCTAAAGAAGACATGCTAGAGGCTTCATTGGAAAATTCATCCATTTAGGCCCTCAAAATCTAGGGCGCCTATCTTCTTCTAGGGCGCCCAACTCCTCCAGACTTAGCCATTTTTTGCTTGATTTTCATTCATCAAACTTGAACCTTCATTTTATATCTTCAGCTTGATCTGGATTTGTCGGTGCTTGACAAGTCTGACGATCTGACGAAGACATCCATTGTGAAGCTGACTGAATCCTAAAGAGATTGAGCTCATCTGCAAACCCTAATTGTTGAGTTTGACCTCTCAAAAGGCTAGGCACCCCTGGGCACCTGGGGTGCCCAAAGTTCCCAAACTTAGAATAATTTCTGAAGTTTTCATGGTTTGCCTTCTATCTTCTGGTTGAAACCTCCCCATTTGATCTTGAATCCTAGGTGACTGGTTGATCTGATGATTGCACCGCCGGACTCACTATGAAGCTGGGAAGAATCTAAACAACATTGCCTTGAAGCATGAACCCTGATTCCACCATCTGATGCCCTGAAAATTTGGGTTCCTATCTCCTTCTAGGGTGCCCTTGGCTGGCAGAGTTAGTTTTTATTCTACAAGTTTCACCTTTCTCCTTCATTCCTCGTGCTTGCCTTTGCCTTTCTTCAATCTGCGTGCACGTTCATCATCATCATCTTTTGTTCAATGTTTCAATGTTGAATCTGACACTTGGCAGTTGATTGGCCTCCATTGATGGCTCGGAGCTCCCGAAATGCTTTTTGAAATTGAAAAAGCAAAATAGACCCACTAGGGCAAAATTGATCATTTTGTGATTCTGACTAACTAGCCTAATGAGGAAGTATTTTCGACCAATCAAAATCAGTTTAAACCCTAACAACCAAACTTTCTATTTTTTCGAAAATTTTGCCAATATCCGTTTTGAAAGAAACCCAGAAAAACCCAGAAAAAGTGACTATTTTTGGAAAGTTTCTAAAAATAGCAATTTTCCTAAAAAGTAGGGATGAAAAATTGAGATCTGGGTTTTGTAGGGTTGGTCACTCTGAGCAGACCCAGATTGTCATATTTTGAAAATTGAGTTTTTACTCCTCATGCAAGATATGCAAACCCCAATTTTGACCTTTTTTAACAGATTTGACAAGACTTTTACTCATTTCTTCAAAATGCCTAAGTGTAGCAAAAAATTTACTTTGGGGTACAACACACTTCGATCTATTACTCCTTTTTGAAATTCTATCAAGTCTATGGTTTACCCTATTTCTAAGCCTATTTCAGCTTAATAGAGTTTCCAACCTTCTTTTCCAAATAATGGTCCAAACTTCTATTTTTAGAAGTTTGTAAATCATTCAAGATTAGTCTACCATTTTCGCTTATTTGACTGTAATAATATATTGCACATTCATTCAACTGAATGTTTTGTAGTATGATCATGGTTTACGCAACCCTATCATTATTTGCTAAAACTAAAAGAACCTCTCAGGATTACTAAGCAACTACTTGCGCACAACATATTATTTAGGACCAAAATCCTATAAGTCAAGTTTCGAAAAAAAACGTTGGTTACTTTGATGAGTTTGTCCACTAGAACATTATGTCAGTTCTACTAACATATACAAATTGATCTATCTTGTGTTCTACCATTTTCCCTCTGGAATCTCAAGAGAGTATAAATGTCCTACCGATGACGACATCCGGTCTTCATTTCCTGGCATACTAGATATTACCTTGCCACATTCTGTGCAGCCTCTTTCTCCATCTTTTTCCAAGTTATATTGGTTTCACATCCAACAATTCCCGTTGTTGTTCCGATGGCCTAACTCTGACATTAATTCCCTTGTTTCATTCCCAAATCTTTCAAAATTTTGGGTACATAGGTTCTTTTATATCCAATATTAGTCTATTCTTTGACTAAATGAAAACCTATTTTGGTCTCATGCTACCTTTTAATTCCCATGTAATAATGGTTATAAGTTTTGCGGAGATAAATTCCATTTATCTTAGGACATCCATACCATGGATCTCTTCCGTCCTTGGATTATTTTCAAAGATGTAATTCATCTTTTAACTCAATCTAATTTTCCCAATATAATTTGGTACTAATTTCGAGTGTTAATCCCCATTCAATCATGTTGATCCCTAGAAGATATCAAATTTATTTGCATACCTAATTTATCAAGCATGAACGTTTCTTGTTAGCTCCATGGATTCTCTTAATCATATAGGAGAGTCTCAACTTCAGTATATCCTATTTGAGCACAAGCAACAACCTCGATGTTCTTCCTAATGAAAAATTTCCATCATTTCACACTCAGTGCAAATTCTATGTTGTCACGACATAACAATAGATGCTTCCCTTTGAGAGTGTATCCCTTTTAATATAAAAGCCACTCAAATAGAGTCTAACCAATGATATGACTTCCTTTCTAGAGTGTAAAGTAGCTTTTTTAACTTACTAGGTATCCCACCTATGTTTCCACTCATAAAGAATTTCTTAAGCCTAAGTGATTTACACATTCACATGGGCGAATCTCAATCTCAATGTTCCCTTTCAATTCTTAGGATAGAGTCCTCAATTGTTGACTAGTTTGATGTTACAGCTTCCTCTACCCCTATATGTCCCCAATCAAGACGAAATGTACAACTCAATCAAATAAGTTAGTTCCAACTTATAGGTGTTAATGAGTAGTCAGGTACATAACCTAACACAATAGGTTAAATCTTATCCTAAGATCCCTCTCTTTATTCAAATGAACTTCTTGTCCCAATTAGGTTATTACAAACTAGGGTTTCATTAAAGAGTAAGGTAGTAATCAGGTGATTAATCAAGTAAAGACAATTGATGCATTTGCATAGCATCACATCCTGCTTTTATCTTTCATACCATCTCTATGGCTTATGGCTAAACCTTTTCATTCCTAGGTCTCTTAGCATAGTAAGCTTCAGTGTCAAGTTGCTTTATGACATGGATATATTTCATAATATGTAGTATTAATACTTATATATAGAAATAAAATCGTTATCTAAATTCCCAATATAAGGTATATAGGAATGTAGAGACACTTTCTTCTATTCACAAGTAACCTAGATCTTCCCTTGCCAATCTCATAGGAAATGATCTTCCTTATCATGACCAAGTTATCCACCTATCCTTTTCTAAGGCATCCATGATAATATAGTTTCATGTTTCAATTAAATAAATATAAGGTAAGGAATGATAATAGGTCATAATCTGTAATGAGCCGAACCAATTTTTTTAAATTTTTCAATGAACAACCCAATACAACAAGCACCCGTTAAGGTTAGCTCAATCCAAATCAACTGCTGGAAAGTAACTCTACGCCAAGAATGTACACCAGGATCCCAAAGTAGGGCAAGGTGTGAGCACATGGCATCGAGGATCGTCAGTAGAAACTGAAAGATTACAATGCTAGAAAGTAACCCAACACCAAGAATGTGCACTCAAGACCCGAGGTGGGTGAGGCGCTAACATATGGCGAAGGGGATCATTAGTACTCAAATGAAGTACAAGACTGAAATGAAAGCTCAACTACTTATTCAGCGGGAGCGAAAGAGGAACTGAAAGAAAGAAGGCTCGACCACTTATTCAGCGGGAGCTATTACAATAAAATAACAATCAGTTTATTCCCCTTCTTAGCGGTAAACCATCCAAGAGCTTAAGTGTGTTTGTTCATTTTCCTTCTCTGGCGGTAAACCGTCCAAAGATTGTTAATGTTTGTTGCTTAAAGAGAACTAGGTAACTGCAGAATTAGATGACTGAAATAGTACTACTATTTTCAATGCAAGATTGAAAAAGCAACCCAAAATCTGAACTTCTACAATCTGATATGACAGACCTGCAACTGAAAATCCACAAACCAGCAACATTGAGACCCACTAAAATGCTTGTAACTCACTCCAAACTCACTCAAATGACATGAGACCGAGTGCAATGAACTCCTAGGAAGATGGCAACCAAGTTATGACCAAGAAATGGCTACAACAGCTACTCAATGAATTTTCTAAACATTTGTCAGGCAAGATGAAGTGGTACGGCCTCAAGAGGGGCGACTTCTGCAAGATAAAATCCAAATCTGCATAACAAAATATAAAACACTCCAAAAAGGGGTGTCCAAGGATGACAATGACATATGCAAACTACCTAGAACAATATAAAATTTATTCTAAGACTTATGAGCAAAAACTACTTTCAGCTATACTAGACCAACAACTCAAAAATGATCAACAACTACAAGAAACTCTATGACAATGTGCTCAATCTGCTCTCAAGAGTTAAGAATAGCCTTTATCTTAGCTAGTTGCTATCTTTCAAGCAAGAAACTACGCCCAAGCTAGTAGGTATGCATTCCTCAAAGCAATTCACTCACCATTTTGGCAACATAACAGTATATTTTCTTCATAGATGAGAAATGAAGAACAAGTGACTCCTTTTATAGATTTGTGATGATCTACTAGAAGCCTCTAGAAGTGCGCCCAAATTCAAATTTCAAGTTGACTTCAATTTCCCTCTTCAAATGGAATCCAAATTCAAATGCAATTTCATTATTTCTCCAAGTTGTTCATTTTCAAGAATGAAGTAATTCTTTTAATAAAATAATGCTCTTCTCCAAATTGGCATCCCATTCCCCAAGGTAACATTTTCACGTTAGAAATATCAAAATACTCCTCATGAGGTGTCCACCCCTCAAGTTCCCCTTTTTTAAAACAACTCGAAGTTGTGATGCTCGGCTAAGGGGATAAAGTGAAAATATAACATTATTAATTTAAAATAACTTATCTTTCCCAAAAATTGCACCAAGAAGCCAAAATCAACATTTCCCTCTGAACCAACTAAAGAGGAAAGCTCATTGTGCCGATGCCAATAGGACCACTGCCAAAATTAGAATTTACTAAAAATAGCAAATTCATAAATTTGCTTAGATCATCATGCATGCAGTACCATTGCGAAGCTCTCTGAAAAACCAAAAAGAATCCGCAGTCCAACTCCAAAACTCCAAGTGACAACCTCCGAGAAAATAGCAAACCCTAATCTCCGCTTCCGAGTAGCCTACAGGCCTCTGGGATAGGCTAACAATCAACTACAATGATCACTGTTGAAAAGGGGACATTACAGTCCGCCCTCCCCGAGATTACTTTCCCTCAAGCAATCGCAAGTTTGGACGTTGCAAAATCTCCTCATTCTCCCAAGTTGCATCCTCCAAAGGAAAATTCTTCCACTTCACCAAGTATTCTTTGATTGTCCTCCTCAAAGAACGCTCTCTGGAATCAATGATCTCTTCTAGAACCAAAACCAATTGTCCTTCTTCATCCAAAGGAGGAAAATCTGATGAAGCCATAACGTTGTGTCCAAGCGCCTTCTTGAGGCAAGACACATGGAAGACATTGTGAACTTTGCTACTTGCTAGTAGCTCCAACTCATAAGCCACTGCTCCAACCTTTTAGATGACTTTGAATGGCCCATAGAAATGTGGTTTGAGTTTCTTTGCTCTAGTCTTCTTGAGAGTAGACTGTCTGTATGGTTGAAGTCGAAGATAAACCATGTCTCCAACCTCGAATGAACGCTCAACACATTGTTGATCAGCGTACACCTTCTGCTGATTCTGTGCTATCTAGAGATTGTTCTTCAATGACTTCAAAATATCTTGACTTTGCTGTAACAAATCCTTGGCTTGAGGGGCTTTGCTATCACCCAACACCAAATCAGCAAAGCTAGGAGCGTCATAACCATAGAGAGCCATGAATGGAGACATTCTTATGGACATGTGAAAGGATGAATTGTAGCAATACTCTACTAGGTGAAGCCATTTCACCCATGCTTTTGCTGCTCCGAAACATAGTTTATGAGATAGCCCTCCAACCACTTGTTCACAATCTCCGTTTGTCCATCAGTTTGAGGGTGATAACTAGTGCTTGGGGTGAGCACTGTACCACTCAACCTGAAGACCTCTTGCCAAAAAGAGCTTAGGAACTTGCTGTCCCTATCACTCACAATGTTTTTTGGCAGCCCATGCAATCTAAACACCTCATGAAAAAATAAATCTGCAACTTGAGCTACTGAAAATGAACTAGCAATGGCAAAGAAATGTGCAAACTTTGTTAATCTATCCACCATAACATAGATACATTCTTTGCCTTGAGTCTTCGGCAACCCCGTGATGAAGTCCATCGATATGTTTTTCCATTTTTGATTGGGAATAGGGAGAGGTTGCAGCAGCCCAGCTGGAAGAGTATGCTCATTCTTGTTCATTTCGAAAGTGTGACACTCCTTGATGTAGCATTGGACCTCCTCTTTCAGCCCTTTCCAAGAAAATCTTTCTCGAATCTGCCTATAGGTCTTGAAATAAACTTGATGACCAGCAAGTGGGATGTCATGGAAAGTCTGCAAAATCTTCTTTTTGAGTTTAGAATCGGCCACCAAGAAGATTCTCGCCTTGTAGTGTATCAATCAATCAACTACCTTGTACCTTTCATCATGAAAAGTACCTTCAATAATGTTGGTTGAAAACTGATTTTTGGCATAATCAGCAAGCAACAAGTCCTTCCAATCAGCAATAAGCTCAAATGAGGCTTCCGAGATAGAGCATTTGCCACAATGTTATTTTTTCCTTTGACATACTCAATGTCAAAGTCGTAAGCTTGAAGCTTACCCACTTTTGCTGCCTTTTGTTCAAGTCCTTCTGATGCATGAAGTGCTTGAGGCTATTATGATTGGTCTTGAAAACGAACTTGCTTCCCACCAAATACTGCCGAAACTTGGCCAATGCATGCATGATTGCGAGCATTTCCTTGTCATAGATGGAGTATGACCTTGCAGCACCTCAAACACAATTGGGTGTTTTTCTTGCATCAAAAAGCACCAACTACTTCTCTTGATGCATCACATTGCAACTCGAAAGGTTTGGAAAAGTCAAGAAGAGCTAGAACTGGACAAGAACTCATAATCTTCTTGAACTTGTCAAACACAACTTGTGCCTTTTTTGACCAAAACAATGCTCCCTTTTAGTGAGGTCAGTAAGAGGGGCAAAAATTTGAGAGTAGCCCTTCACAAATCTCCTATAAAAGCCACAAAGACCAAAGAACCCCTTCAAATGAGTCAAGTTTTCTGGAGGTGGCCAATCTACTATCGCCTTGATATTTTATGGATCAACCTTCACTCCTTCAGCACTAATTATGTGGCCAAGGTAGAGCTACTCCATTCCAAACTCACATTTGGACTCTTTGGCATACAAGCTTTCTGACTCAAGGATGTTAAGCACCTCCTCCAAGTGCTTAAGATGTTCTTCCCATGTCTTGCTAAAAATGAGAATATCATCAAAAAAAATTAACACGAACTTCCTCAATTGCTTCTAAAAGATTCAGTTCATGCAAGACTGGAAGGTGGCAGGAGCATTAGTCAACCCAAAGGGCATGACTAAGAACTCGAAATGACCATAGTGGCACCAAAATGTCATCTTCTCAACATCAGTTCCCCTCATGCAAATCTGATAGTACCCCGACCTTAGATCAATCTTCGAAAATAAGTTAGCTCCATGTAGCTCATCAATTCTAGGAATGGGGTATCGGTTCTTGATTGTGCTTTGATTCAAAGCACGATAATCCACGCACATGCGGATGGTGCCATCTTTTTTCTTCACAAGAACAATAGCTGAAGCAAAAGGGCTTTTGCTTGGGTGAATGAAACCCAACTCCAAGAGTTCTCTTATGTTCTCAATCTCATCATTTTGCTTCTTCGGATATCTGTAGGGCGTTGTGATGACTGGCTTGCCCCCTTCCTTGAGCTCAATAACATGCTCAATCCCTCTGTCAGGAGGCGGCCCAAGAGGTAGATCAACAAACACCTTACTCTTTTTGGTGAGCAAGGATTGAATATCTGGCAGACAGTCCCTCTTTGTTTCAACTGGACTAGCTGGAAGAACCATACACTCTACAGCCCACTCAACTTGGTCATGTCGAATCAACCTTTCCATTCTTTTGAAGGATACAATCTGAGGGCCTCCATTAGACATCCCTCTTAGCACCACCTTCTTTCCATCAAATTGAAACTTAAGCTCCATTGTTTGCAGATTTAGAGAGATTTTTCCAAGAGAACGCAGCCATTGAATGCCAAGAACAGCATCCGTATCTCCAATACTCACAACATAGAAGTCATCTTTGACCTCATGGTTGCCCAATTGCAAGGACATGTTAGCAACCCTTTGATTGCAAGAGATTTGGATCCCATCTGCTACAATGACTTTGAAGCCTTCAAATTCTTTAGTTTTCAATCCTCTCCTTGCAACCAACCTTTCATCTATGAAGTTGTGTGTTGCTCCGGTATCTATCAAGGCAACAATTCGATGCCCTCCAATCATGCCATGAACCTTGAAAGATTCATTCTTTTGGAAACTAGAGAGTTGGGCAATAGGGGCCCCAACTCCTTGCTCATAATTGGACTCTTCTGGAGCTTTTTCTTCCTCGCTGTCCCCAAAATAAGACTGTTGATTAGACATATCAGATTCTGATCCATAATCAGAATAACCCCCCTTTGGTTAGATTGCCCTCTTCCATAGCATCTATGGCCCTTAGTCCAAGGTTCTTTACATGTGTAACACTTGCCATCTTTTCTAAGCTGCTCACGCTGCTCATCACTCAACTTAGATGGAAACTTTTTATGCTGATTTGAAACATGCTTCTTGTCCTCCTTATAAGAAAAAGGCTTAGACTGAAATTTTGGCCTTGGGGCAGCCAACTCCATGCTCCTAGCCTTCTTAATGGCTTCTTCAAGACTTGGTGGATCAAATGTTTTAATGGTTCCATCAACCCTTCGGAAAACAACACAACTAGTCTTTTTTCTGTGATGTTGGGCACCATCATGGAAAGTCTTTGGAAATCAGCTAAATAAGCCTCCAATGAACCATGTTGTTTCAGCTGTGCAAGATCCCGAAACTTCACTTCTGGATCCTTAGTGTCGAACCTCTCAATCAACTTGTTAGTGAACTCATCATAGGTTCGAATGAGGTTGTGGCCAAGTGTGACCAAACCATGGCACCACCATTCGTGGGCAGCTCCTTCCAAGTGCAAGGTTGCAAACTTGATGGTGTCCTCTTTGGGCATAGGTCTTAGTGAGAGGTAGATGTCCAGCTTTTGAACCCACGACCTTGCTAACATTTGTCACTTCAATCAAAGTGTGCCAAAGTCACCTTCCCAAGGGCTTGCTGATAATCAGTTCTAGGAACCACATGAGCACAGTTATCAACTCTTCCACCATTTCTTCTGCTTCTATGGTTCATGAATTGATCAAAGGACCATTGGTCTCTAAGATCGGGACGTAAGGTGGCATACTCCATGTAAGCCTGTCTTGCATCATCCACAATGTTAGGGGCAGCCTCAACTTGTGGTTCTTCCCTCTAAGTGAACGTGGGGAAAAGTGGCCTAGACGCTGATCCTCCAGAGGTGGCCTCATGCTGACCAATAGTTCTATCTCTCCCATTGCCATTGTTCCCATTGACTCTACTGTTTTCTCTTGTAGCATGGTTTTGATTTGGAGTCTGGTTCTGAGCAGCCTCCTGATCCATTCTTGCAAGCAAGACATCATATCTATCATCCCATCAAACTTCTTCTCCATCCTAGCATCTCTTTAATCCATGGTTTGCTTAAGGCTGTCTAACATGTTTTCAACTGCTTCACCAGTATCAATTGTTTTTCTTGTCTCTCTGAAAGCCTGTTACATCCCGATATTATAGCTACTATTGTATAGGGCCATTGAATGTAATGTGTGAATCTTGATGATGAATAAAACATGGTTGATCTCGTTATTAAATGAATGAGTCCTGTTTAAATGATGGTTTCATTTGATTGTTACTTCTAAATGATTTAGTTTTGATTATATGTTGCATACAGTTATGGAATAATGTTAATCTAACTTTTTATAATGTTTTATGCAAACTGCCTTGTTGTGAGCATATGACTGCCGGTGTCATGTCGTGATATGCAGGTATGAAGACTGTACCTCCGGACAGAGGAGAGACATCATTCGGGGAGGAACTTGGTCGGGTAAACAGTAACGATTATCAAATTGAGCATACACACACATACTATAAATTGAGTAAGCCAAGTCTGTTTGTCGAGATAACGGTAAGTCATCCATAGGCTTTAGGAGTCTAGTTTACTTCTTTGTGCTTGAGAGTGATGAATGTTTGTTTATCAGACTTACAGTATTATGCTCATAACATGAATGGACATAAGTGAATAGGTTAAGTGGGTGTGTATATACATGTATATAGTATACTGAGATATATACGAATATATATGTGTATATATATACACACACTACCTATTATCTATGGATAAATAATATTACTATATATATATATATTGAAAGTACGTGGACCGACGGGCAAAATATATATTTGGCAATAAATATGTATATGTATATATATTTATATTTGTTAAATATAAATATAGTTATATATAAGTAATTATATATTAAAGATTATATATAATATTATTATAGTTATATTAAAATATATAAGTATATTAAATACTTGGGTATTTAAAATATTTATATGTTTAATATTTAAAAGAACTATAATGATATTTATATAATAAAATATATATAATGAAATTATATTTTATTTTAACTTCTTAATTTATGGAAAATTAACTTATTACCAGGAGTAATTCAGGAAAACAATTTCTACCTTGCATAGTTAAAATCAATTATTATGAAGTAAATAATTGAATGAATCAATTATTATTATTGAAGCCTTAAATCATTTCTTTTTAAATAGAAGTTATTAAAACAATTTCAAATTCAATAGAATATGAAATATTAAGGATTTAAATGGTAAAACATTTCGAATTTAACTATAGAAAATAATAACTTAAACATAGAAATCGAATTGTTTTTGTTGGAAATATTAAAAGAAAACAAGAGAAGTCGAAAATTTCATAGAAGAGCAGAGGAAATACGTTTTAATCATGGAAATCGCGCGTCTGGTAAAAACGCGCCAGAAAACGCGTCTAAATCGCGACTTTGACTGCGACCTGGTTTGCAAAGTGTTTGAATGCTATTCTTAGGGCATCAAAAATGGCGAACGTGGAAGTATGTATCAGGCTCGACTCTTCCCAGAACATATCTTTCAAAACATTTTATCAAAATAACCTAAAAAGAAACTGAAAACGCTTTGCTGTCAATTCGCCATGTGAGAGCTGAAGAAGTCTTAAACTTGCTGGCTTAAAAAGAGGTCGAATCACCTGCAAATTGATGACTTAGGGTTAAGGAATTCGCCAAATGTCCTTTTGACTGTTTCTAAGCACTTTGCTGTCAATCTACATGCCTCCTTTAGTGGAATCCGTTGCAATACGGGCCTATATAATGACGCCCTTTCACTCTTCTCAACTTACCTCTTGCTAAAAACGAGTTTCACAACATTTTGAGAGCTCCCATTTCAATTCATTTAAGTTGCTATGCATTCTCTATTTGCTGCATTTCCTGTATGCTGAGTGAAATAAGTTCAGTAAGCTTTTACCAGTTAATTACAGTGTTAAGCCTTCTTTTTAAGATTTGAGTGGAGTGAAGCCATAGACGTAGTAATCTTTAATTAGAGGAGTGAAAATTGTGAGGATTGTTTTGAAAGTTCTCCTTAATAGCCATTTAATTTGGAAATCTGGAAGTTGCTGAAGAAGACTCGGGGAGAGCTGTGTTGGAGCTTTAAAATCAGGCAAGAGTCTTCCTATTATACAACCTTGTTAAAGTGTTGTTTATATTTTGCGTCTTGTGTTCATTGCTTTCAATTAGCTTAATAGGAAAGAACCAATTCGATGAATAAAGCATTGCATTAAAGGAGAAAATGTGTAAAGGATTCAATGATTAGGGGAATTGTGAAAAAGGGAATATAGGAGTAAAAAGCTTAAGGGATTAGAATGTTTCTCTTGCTTTAGAACGAAATAATGAAAAAGATAAAAGAGAAGGATTTGTTTGCATTTTAAAATGGTTTTTGCATGTTGTGTATGATCTCTATATGTGGGAATACGTAAACATACTTATTAGCTACTAGGATCGAGATGATGGCAGAATCAAGTGAAGTCTTTTAGCTTAAGTTATAGGGATAACTGAGACAAGTTAAGTACTCCTAGGATAAAGAGTTCCTAGTTAGGAGGAATTGATACAAGACGCTTGAATACTGTTTTCATTTCTAGTAGGTTCGTATGATTGTAGGATGTCTGGGATGACGAATTCATCCATTGAAGGACAAAACCTATGCGTAGAGTAAGGAAGCCTTAAGTCAAATCGGCCCTGAGTAGTGTTTATGATAGATGACCTTCATTCGAAGTACTGAATGAGAATACTTTGGCCAAAGTAGTGAAAGGCACGACATCCACCTAGATGTGAGATAGTTGAGACTTCACTGTCAGTTCATTGTGATCCGAGTACTAGATCGAGATTGTGAAATAGCAAGGTTCTAGTTGAGTAGGACACACACTATGCTCAGTTGGTAATTAAGGACCCTACCTTCTCGGAGGGCCGACAAATGATCGTGGGGGACCGCATTATAAGTCCGTGGTTGGCGGAAAAGCGCGAGTGATGTTTCTCCTCCACAGCGAGCGGCCGATGTACCAAGATTTGAAAGGACGGATTCCTGGACCTTCTTACTTCTATTTGTGCAAAAGCTTACGAGCTATGTATGTAACTGTATTCCTTTTTAACTCTGATTTATATTTGCAATGAAAATGAAATTCATGAGGAAACATATTGTAACTTGTACATGTTTATCAATAAAGAAAGGAAGAAATTTATTGTAATATCTTTGTTATATGTCACTTTTACATGTTTAAAGTGAAAATGGGAAAGTTTTTAATTTACGCAGAATTGGGTCGTAACAAAGCCCCTGAAATTGTATCTGTCTCCGGTGTAGGTGGGAACCGAAACTGCTGATTTTTGGCCTAACTTCTGGTGTAGTATCTATAGTCTCTATCACTTATCTGTCAACTGAATCACTAATGGGCACAGATTGGCAGAATCATGGCTCTTATACCGCTGTAATGAGCCGAACCAATTTTTTTCAATTTTTCAATGAACAACCCAATACAACAAGCATCCGTCAAGGTTAGCTCAATCCAAATCAACTGCTGGAAAGTAACTCTACGCCAAGAATGTACACTAGGATCCCAACGTAGGGCAAGGTGTGAGCATATGGCACCGAGGATCGTCAGTAGAAACTGAAAGATTACAATGCCGGAAAGTAACCCAACACCAAGAATGTGCACTCAAGACCCGAGGTGGGTGAGGTGCTAACATATGGCGAAGGGGATCATTAGTGCTCAAATGAAGTATAATATTGAAATGAAAGCTCAACCACTTATTCAGCGGGAGCTATTACAATGAAATAACAATCAGTTTATTCCCCTTCATGGCGGTAAACCATCCAAGAGCTTAAGTGTGTTCATTTGCCTTCTCTGGTGGTAAACCGTCCACAGATTGTTAATGTTTGCTGCTTAAAGAGAACTAAGTAACTGCAGAATTAGATGACTGAAATAGTACTACTATTGCAGCCTTACAATGCAACAATCTGCAAATTACAAAGTATTACAATAGTCAAATCAATGCCACAGTTGCAAGATTATTTCTCCAACATCTAAGAATTAGCAAGACTGAAAAAGCAACCCAAAATCTGAACTTCTACAATCTGATATGACAGACCTGCAACTGAAAATGCACAAACCAGCAATACTGAGACCCACTAAAATGCTTGTAACTCACTCCAAACTCACTCAAATGATATGAGACCAAGTGCAATGAACTCCTAGGAAGATGGCAACCAAGTTATGACCAAGAAATGGCTGCAACAACTACTCAATGAACTTTCTAAGCATTTGCTAGGCAAGATGAAGTGGTATGGCCTCAATAGGGGCAACTTCTGCAAGAAAAAATCCAAATCTGCATAACAAAATCTAAAACTCTCCAAAAAGGGGCGTCCAAGGATGACAATGACATGCAAACTACCTAGAACAATATAAAATTTATTCTAAGACTTGTGAGCAAAAACTACTTTCAGCTATACTAGACCAGCAATTCAAAAATGATCAACAACTACAAGAAACTCCATGATAATGTGGTGTAGGAGCACCTTGTTGCATTCAAGCCTTCGTGAGGCCAATATGTAAAAGAATGTTTAAAGAGTGCTTAGGGGTCATTCAATAAGGTCTTTCAAGACCATCTTAATGTATTTGAGTCATTTTATAGGTATTTGGATAAGTTATGTAGTCATTTGTCTAATTTGCAAAAAGTGTCAAATGTTGTTAAATGGCACATGAAGAGTCAATTGTCAAATTTGTAATAATTGTTAAGGGATTTAGATGTTTTGGGGTCCATTGGGACTATCTAATAGCATTTGAATTGTTTGGAGGGTCTTTGGAATCAAAAATGCAAAAATTGCATATTTTGTAAAAAGTTGTTATATTGTTAAAATGCAAAAAAGTGCAAATGGTGGATTCAAGTAGTTAGAAGGTTGGTTTGGGTCAGTTAGATGGGTTGGTTTTGATGTTCAAGTCTTATAAACAATGTCTATGGTCGAATTCAAGAGTTAGTTGAGGATTTTGGTGAAAGGAAGCAAATGAAAGTTCCATTTTATTGTGTTTCTCAGTGAAACCTATTGTTCCAGAGAGTTGTACAGCCTTGTACGGTTTAGTACAGCCCTGCAACTTACATGGATGGAAAGATAATTAAATTTATAAAGTTTTTTGTTCTTACCAGAAATTTTGAAAAGGTCTTTTAAGTGGTCTAATGGTCGAATCTTCCCAGCAGCCCTGTTCAGAAATTAAGGTTTCAGTTTTGAAGGAAAAAATTCATATCTTAAGTTTCCACCATTGAAAACTCTTGAAAATTGGTTTGTAGGTCTGTTTTAACATTTTCTTTGAGATTCCAAAGTTGCAGGGGTGTATGTTAATGTTTGATAAGGTTTCAAGGAGGCCCTAAGCTGGAAAAGAGTGATTTTGTGTGAATTTTGCAAGAAAATGGTGGTTTAAAGTTAGGGTTCGATAAAATACTGTTGTTAAAGGTTGGAAAATGGATTTAAAAGCATGTGCAAACCCAATTCAAGGTGTTTGAAGAAAAAACCAAGTGCTTA
Organism: Sequoia sempervirens; assembly: GCA_007258455.2. Taxonomy (NCBI): domain Eukaryota; kingdom Viridiplantae; phylum Streptophyta; class Pinopsida; order Cupressales; family Cupressaceae; genus Sequoia; species Sequoia sempervirens. The sequence continues at coordinate 52,983 of VDFB02007374.1, read as the reverse complement.
GAGGTCTGGAATGTATATTTTCAATAAACCCTGATTGGTTGCAAGCCTTTTTGGCACAAAAATTGAATTTTGAGCATTTGATGGCTTTGTACTTGACAACATTTGCTAAGATTGTGTAATTTGTCATTTGGGAACATACCTAAACTATTGGTGTTGAGTTTTGTGTTCAGGAAGGTCATTTGTTGGGTAACCCTTTGTAAAATAGGCCTAATTGGCCTAGGTGCACAATCGAAGGAGTCCATTTTGAAGGGTTCGATCCAAAGGAACCTACATTAATTTTTGGATACGTTATAAAACATGAAAATCAGTATCTAAAAATGTTTTTACAATCCTGATATGATTCTTGTATCAAAAGTCATAACCATTGTCCCTCTTGGAAATGCTACTAGGTTAGAGGCTAGCATAGGTGAGTTGGCTTTAAATCATTATTGTCTAATCTTTGGATGGCTAGAATGAGTTTTTGGGATGAATCTGAGCATGTTGAAATCATTTACCAAGTCTGATAGAGATTGGCGTCCATTTGTGTAAGTTGGAGCCCATGTTGCTTAAGGTTAATGGATTGAGATTGCCTCAAGAATGAAGAATTTCAGTTGTGCATTTGACTATTGCCAAGAACATAGAAAGTTGATGGTGTGAACCCTCCTTGCTTTGCATCACAATGTGCTCAATCTGCTCTCAAGAGTTAAGAACAGCCTTTATCTTAGCTAGTTGCTATCTTTCAAGCAAGAAACTAAGCCCAAGCTAGGAGGTATGCATTTCTTGAAGCAATTCACTCACCATTTCGGCAGCATAACAGTATATTTTCTTCATAGATGAGAAATGAAGAACAAGTGACTCCTTTTATAGATTTGTGATGATCTTCTAGAAGCCTCTAGAAGTGCGCCCAAATTCAAATTTCAAGTTGACTTCAATTTCCCTCTTCAAATGGAATCCAAATTCAAATGCAATTTCATTATTTCTCCAAGCCGTCCTTTTTCAAGAATGAAGTAATTCTTTTAATAAAATAATGCTCTTCTCCAAATTGGCATCCCATTCCCCAAGGTAACATTTTCACTTTAGAATTATCAAAATACTCCTCATGAGGCGTCCACCCCTCAAGTTCCCCTTTTCTAAAACAACTCGAAGTTGTGATGCTAGGCTAAGGGGATAAAGTGAAAATATAACATTATTAATTTAAAATAACTTATCTCTCCCAAAAATTGCACCAAGAAGCCAAAATCAACATTTCCCACTAAACCAATTGAAGAGGAAAGCTCACTGTGCCGATGCCAATAGGACCACTGCCAAAATTAGAATTTACAAAAAATAGCAAATTCAAAAAGTTGCTCAGATGATCATGCATGCAGTACCATTGCAAAGCTCTCTGAAAACCTAGAAAGAATCCGCAGTCCAACCCCAAAACTCCAAGTGACAACCTCCTAGAAAATAGGAAACCCTAATTTCCACTTCCAAGTAGCCTACAGGCCTCCGGGATAGGCTAATGATCAACTACAATGATCACTGCTGAGAAGGGGACATTACATAATCCTTGACCTTTCCATTCATCTTTCACCAGAAATCCCAATACCTTTTTCCTTGTGGTCATTAAATGTATGACTTAATTGTCATTATGATTTGCGAAGAAGTCATTAGTTCTTCCAAATTGAGAAGATACCCACATTTTTCGTTGGGTAGGGTACTTAAGTCAATCCACTCTCTTCCTTCCCTCCTAGGTGTTTTCACAACTTTCGATCTATTCAAAGTTGAACTCCTAGGAATACTTGCTTCTTTAAAAGAATTTGTAATTCCATGTTGTTGGCTTTCCACTGCCTTTACCTTGCCTTATGGCATACCTCAAATATACTCTTACCCAAAGTTTGATTCATCGTTGATTTCTATTTCGTAGATTTCAATAACTTGGATCATTCACTAGGAAATCTAATGAATAATCTGCAATTTATAAGTTTAAGAGGCAAGCTGATATTCCAATTCTCTTCTGATATCCTTTTTGGTAGAGGAATATCCATGCTCACAAACCTCTTTTGTTGATGTTCTTTTTGTCATAGAATGTTGTCTTCCTTACAACTTCTATTGCTTTGACACAGTGCCACATTGTATTCCCTTTCCATTTGGAACTTCTAAACAAATGTTGACTTTCTCAAACATGTTGGTGAGTTCAGCTTATACCCCATCCCAACCTCTAGTTAACCATCCTGACTTTACAACTTTTGGTTTCTTTCCTATATTCACCTTTTCAAGTGACTTAATTCCAATGCTTGGAATCCTATTCTTTTATAAACTTTAGAGATACCAAAGTTGTTTGGTACATCTTAATTATAACTCGAATAATCTAATTGATTTTGGTTGGTGGAACCTTGCCCATTTTGTTGATTACTTTGTTTCTGACCATTTTGGTCTTTTCTCTTTTCCTAGATACTAACTCTTTCCTTGCAAGATCCTATCTTTACACAAGAATTAGGTTTATGCCAGGAGTTCTCCAACTCCTATGGATACTTCCTTCGTTGACTTCCTACTTTGATCTAATTTATGCTGACTTGCATACGCATAGATTTGTAGTGTTTTTCTCTAAATCCAAAAGTTCTTGACTCTTAACAACTATAGTTTGCTACTATAAAAGGGTTATCTCATTCCTTTTGATTGCCTTGGAGTCATAAAACTATTTCGTTGGATAAATGTATATACTGGTTATTCTTTCTAACCTTCCTACATAACCTGATTGCATAATCTTCCGCAATCCAAGCTATTATCATAAGTTGTTGATTTAGGAGTTCCTAACTCTAGGGACGACTCTTAACTAGTCCCAAATTTAAACACGTTACTAGAGATCTCATCTTCCTTTTCACTTCCTTAAGTTCTTTTCTCTTGCCATTGTGGCACGAGAAATTTTCAACCATTATCTTTTGATAAGGTTTACGCATTGCTGCGTAATGAGCTCATAGGTTTCAGTGCAGAACCTGGTAGCTCTGATACCACATGTAACGTGCCAACCCTTCAGTGCAGTAAAAATATCTAAATTTACATCATACGAGTAAATAAACATGCTAACAAGTCATTGCAATAAAATTTTTCTTTCTTTTATTAAAAATATATGAACAAGTCGCCATACCATATTATACTAAAGATTCCACTTCATTACAATAACTTCACAAGTACACATAATAAGAATACGTACCTTTACAAACATAGCTCCAATGAGCTTTAGAACAAATAGCTATAAGATGGTCCAAGAATCCGTCCTTTCAAATCTTGGTTCTTCGGCTGCCTGCTCTGGAGGAGAACCATCACTCGGGCGCTTTTCCATCAACCATGAACTCATAATGCGGTCCCCCACACATCTATCATTCAATAGATGGCCCTTCCCTTCAATGAAGAGATTGGTAGAGTAACCGATAACGACAACCAACTAAGCATAGTGTTGTGTCCTACAGAACTAGAACCTGTGCAATCCGGCAACTCTCAAACTAGCATGTAATATGGGATCGTGGTGACCTGACAGTGTAGTCTCAGGAATCACACAGTCTAAGTGGATGTCGTATATTGCACTAGTTTGATCAAAGTGTTTCATTCAATATGTTCTAATGAGGGTCATTTGTCACATACACTATTCAGGGCTGATTTGACTTAAGGCTATCTTCAGCTATGCATAGGTATTGTCCTTCAATGGGTAAATCCATCACCCCAGACTAACCTACAAAAAACTTATCTACTTGGTAATATCCTTCACAAGCTAGGTATATCCTTCAATGGATAGTCCATCATCCCAGATAACCTATCTTCAAAACAATCTACTAGTAATTAATCAATTTAAGCAAGTACACAAGCCCACTCCCATGCTTATCCTAAGAGTAACACAAGCTTTTTGAGTTAAACTAATAACTTAGCAAGGTGTACCACAAGTGACTCTTGCATTCAACCAAGCCTAGTACATACTTAACTGAGAAACACACTCATCTCCTACTACGGAGTAAATATAAACACATTGCATCCCATGTTCAAACATATCTAGTATAATTAAATACCTCTGTTGTACTACATGTAGCATGATTAAATACCTATGTCAAGCAATCTCTTTCAACATATCTAGTACAATTAACTGCTTGTGTCTAGCAATCTCTCCTATCATGGAATGCTGAAAAACACATTATAAAAGCAGCCTAAAGGATTCAATTCCCTTTTCCAAAAGCAATATTAAATACTTCTATAGCTCAAACAGGAAAGGCGTTTCATGCAGCATAGAAAATATAATAAACCCTTTCCAAATGATATGAAGAAGAAACTCCATGCCTGTTATCGCTTTTTCCAAATACTGATGGCAAGGCAGCCTTCTCCTTTAGTTGTTCAGCTTAACCCAGCTTCCCAAATCAATTCTCACTCCCTTTCATGTTGAAAGCATTCTTCTCTCAGAATAGACAACTCTTCCTCACAAAACCCACTCTTTTCTCACCTAGAAAACAGAGGAATATGACCGGTAAAACTCATAAATCAGATATATTAAATTGGTAACACTCAAAAGTATTAACCAGCAAAGTGTATACTTTGCTATGATACGCCTTCACAATGACTACTCAGAAATAATGATGGTGGTAACTGTTATTTACTCTCAACTGGTAAAATGATGCTCAAGGTAATTCAAATATGAGAATGAGACAGCTCCAAACAATGATAACCAATGATATGACAAAGGCAAAAGAGAATGGCCAACGAGTGAATGAATGAAAATGATTGAGTACGAATGAGTGCAAATTAGGAGAGTTGGGCGACTATTTATAGTGAGCCCAACCTCCCTAATTTCCTACAGCCATGGCATGTGGTTTGCCACCACTGCTGTTTGAAACATTCAATCCTGGACGTGGCACCAATTCCATTCCATACTTAGCAAATAACAGGGTGAGTCGACCTCCATTTCTGCCAGAATTATGAAGTCTAATTCAAAAATCTCATGGAGAATTTTGCAAATCAACACCTACAGAATGTGTTCCCAAAGATGGCGCCAAACTCATAAAATGCCGAGTGTATCATACAGTAAAGAAAAGTCATTTGTAATTTATAAACACAGCCTATGTCGACTATCTTTCAGGTTGAGTCGACAAAGTTTCATTATTACATTGGATTTATTTATGCCTCAGATTTTGACTTGGTCAAAATATTTAAACGCCTTCGTGCTTTTTAGCTCTGCAGGCACATAACTAGGTGACGCGATTTCACATAATGTCGTATGTTATTCACATTGAAATATTAGCCAAAGTCCACTACGCGAATGAAGTCATTTCGATTTATTTCATAATTCTATTTTCCAAAGTTTAATCAATATGAATCATATTGATTCAGAAATATTTCAATTCACAAAGTTGAAATGATAAATATTTACTTGATTAGGAAATAATTCGATTTCCAAAGTTGAGACTATGAGAATTATATATATATATATATATACATAGTTTATTTATATAATATATATATATATATGCATATTAATGTAACTATAATATATATATATATAATATTTAATATATATTTATATTTACATACATATATATATTTACCATATATATATATATATATATATATATATATATCGTGAGCTAGTCAGCATAGATCTGACATATATATATATGTAAATTAGTAAGGAAATAATAATATTATTAATATCAACATAATACCGGATATGTGCATATATACATATATATACCTACGTATACCTCTATGTACACATGTGTAGGTATACCATGTCGATGCATCCGTATGAGCATATCCATTTGCCAACATACGCTTGTATCGACATGCATATCCCTATGGATACGTGTATATACTATATATATTTATATATGTCCACATCTGACTCACTTACATCCATTTACGTTACCATCATAGAGATAGGTGTGTAAGTGTGGTATCTCTATACATATGGATATACATCCTGACATGCATGTGCATACGTATAAACAACTTTCACCTACATCCCTCCTATCCATATGATCGTAATAGCACAAGACAGATACATAGATAAACATCACTCATAAATGCATACAAAAGTAGACAAGACTCCTAATGCAAACATACAAGGTAAGGATGACTTACCTATTATCCACAAACTGACTTGTTGTGACCTTTTCACACATCGCCCCATTGCGAATGGGGACCCCCCTAATTTTTGCTTCATTTGGGTCTTTTGGCTTGATTTTGGTTTGTTTTTCCCGCTAACTCTCTTTGCTTCTTGTCTTTCCGGGGATGTGCCCGTCTTTGAGCTTAAATTCGAAGTTTTGGCTAAGTCTGTAGAATTAGGGTTTGCGCTTTCCATGTCAATTTGAGGTCAATTTGAGTTAGTTAATTGCACTTTGACTGTTGCATCATGATTAAGACACTTCAAACTGCTTGCTTGCAAATTTTGAGCAAATTCTAACAACTTGCTATTTTTAGCAGTCTGGGCTTCAAAGCCAATTTTGGGGTTTGCATGTTGGACTTTCAGATGCATGTCAAGAGAATATTTCTAGGTTTTCTAAGACCTACGCAATGATATAACATGCAAGATGAGATGATAACTTGCGGCAGTCTTGACTTCAGAGGCTAATTTTAGGGTTTGCATGTTGGAGTCTTCAACGCATGTCTGGATATTCTTTGTGGGTTTTTCAGGAGCTTCGCAGTGATGTAACATGCAAACCAGGATCAAGACCTTTTTGCAGAGTTGTCTTCAAGGGAAAATTTTAGGGTTTGCATGCAGGATTTCTCAACGCATGTCTGGATATTCTTTGTGGGTTTCTCAAGAGCTACGCAACAAGGTAACATGCAAGCAGAGTTGGTCACTTTTTCAGGCACTTACTATTTTTAGCAGGATCACTCTGGCAGCTGCCCAGCACTTCAGCATCACGAACAGAGTGACATGCAACAGAAACGGGGTTAAACGGAGATCTTTTGAGCAACATGCAAGCCAGATTAGGGTTTCCAACTTCGGGACCCAAAATGAGGGGTGAAACACCAGAATCTCTAAAAACCGGTGTATCCCATTGCGATCAGTATCTTTCAAAGAATCCATTGTTAAAATTTGAAGGCAATCTGAGCACTTACTATAAATAGTAAGTCACTTCTCAAACAGGCTATAAATAGCAGGTCAGCGCAAGGCACCAGTATGAACAAGTCAGTCAGCCCACGAGGACCCCATGGAACAAATTCCACGTCAAACAAAGTTGTAGAAGTCCTAAAATCAAGTCGTTACTATAAATAGTAAGTCACCTCCGGAAATAGGCTATAAATAGCAGGTCGACACAAGATGGCAGTGTGAACAGGTTAATTAGGTAACAAGGATCCAGTGGCACAAATTTCAAGTCAATCCAAGTTGCAGAAGTGCAAAATCAGGGATTTACTAAAAATAGTAAACCAGAGAAAGCTAGTATGAAGGTGATGTGAAGCATGAAAAAAAATGGCTAAGTCATGAAGAATTCCTCCTCACCCAGTGAAATGCGCCCAGAGCCTGGAAGGAGGATGGAAAAGTTTCTAAGTCCAAAAAATTCCTGTACCACCCCCTTAAATGTGCCCATGCTTAGTGAGGGAGGTTGAAAATGTCTAAGGCAATGAAATTCCTGCCGAGCCCCCCAAATGCGCCCATGCTAGAGGCTGGCTTGGAAAAAAAGTTCTAAGTATAAAAAAGTTCCTCCTCCACCTTGTAAATGCGCCCAAGTTGTGGTGATTGATAAAAAAACTTTCTAAGCATTGAAGACGTTCCTCCTACCCCCCTCATATGCGCCTATCTTGGGAGGGCGATTAGAAGTTTCTCCAAGGCATTGAAAATGGAAGTTGGTCACCTTGAATGCGCTCAGGTTGAGAAGCTAGTGTGGCAAGTTTGCCTAAGGCGTTGGAAATTTCTCCTCATCACCTTAAATGCGCCCACCTTGAGATGGAGAATGTGCTAAGTATGAAGAATTCCTGTAGACACCCTGATATGCGCCCAAGATGAAGTTGGCTGAAGGATGAAATTTCTAAGTATGATAAATTCCTCCTAGACCCTCTAAATGCGCCCATGTTGGTGATCGTGGTGAAAAATTTTCTAAGTATAAAAAAAATGGAAGTGCTACCTAGCAAATGCACCCTCCTAAGGAAGATGTTTGAAAATATTTTCTAGGTGTTTGCAAATGGTGGGAGAAAGCTCCAAATGCACCCAGCTGGTGAAGAAGACTTGAAAAATATTTTCCAAGTGATGAAAATTTCCAACTACGCCCAAGAAGAAAGAGTAAGAATAAATTCAATTGAGAAATATTTTTCTAAGGTACAAAATTCAAAAATTAAAAGTACCCCTTCGTCTATAGACACATGAATTTGGTGTTTTCTGAGGGGAATTCTCTTTTGGGTACTGGATATCTTTGACAAGGAGATGATTTTGAAATTTTTCACGCCTCGCCTGAGACTTTAAGATGGATATTTTACTCGGGCGCCTAGTTGATAAAATTTTTCTAGAGGAAATAAATTATTTCTAAGGCAGATGGGTTGGAAACTTGGCTAAGGCAAAAAGGGGATATCATGTTGGTTGGAAAATTTTCTAAGGCGAAGAGAAATCAAACAACACCCTTCAAGGTGCACCCTCAAGACGGATGAAAATTCTAAGAAAGACTTGTCTGACTTAAACGTGCCCATCATAGAGAAGGAATTTGGAAAATTGGCTAAGTCAAAGGAAATGAAGACACAAAGGTCCAAAATGCACCCAAGCTTACATAAGGCATTATGAGCCAGAATCAACGTGGGTGAGAGAGTTTTCTAAGGGGAGACATGGAGTTCAGGACATGATGTGTGCTCTAAGTAAGTTAAGGTGAAGATAAGTTAACATGTGATATTTGCTGAGGATGGGAGAATAAAAAAACACCCTCTGAACGCGCCCTCAAGATGGATGAAATTTTCTAAGGCATAAAAAATGAGCATCGAGGAGGATACATGGTCAAAGTACACCTATGACAAAAGAGCATGAAGAAAGAAAAGTTTGCTATAGGGAAATGATGAACCCTATTAGACCCAAAGATCACTCAGACATTGGAGATCAAAACAAGGAGATCAGGTAAGTAAGGAGGGTTTATATTATTAAGTGTTCTAATGCTCTTCTCTTTATCTGTTTTACAGGATGAACGCCGGGGCCAGAACATGATGACTTGAAGTGATGAAGCAAATAGTCCAAGATAATAAAATCATGAAGGGAGATGTTGGAAGGAACGGATAAGTGTTGGAATTTCTTCTCTAAGACCCAATATGCACTCAACTCAAGAAGGCAGGTGGCAGGGAAGAAATGATCGACTCCACGACTAAAGAATCCTTCAAGATCAGGGAAGGAAAAATAATGAAGGTTTAGGCATTGAAGAGTTGAAGAGTGACAGCCAAGAGGAAGATCATCCTCAAGCACTGAAATGCCCTAGAGAATAAGGAAGAAACATAAGCCATGATGATCAGACTCATCCAGTTTACAGTCAAATAAAGAACAATGCGAACGCGTCTATGGACAAGAATCTTCTAAAAGGGTGGTGGACATTAATTGCTTATTCATTACCCCACTCTTCTTAGTGGCGGTTTTTAGGGTTAGGGCTTATATCGCTCGATTTGGGCCATCCATCTGATTGTAATCTGAGCTATCCATTAGACTTGGCCAGCTATAAAAGGGGCATCCCCACCTCATTTGTATCTCATTAGAGTAGAGACTAGAATAGAGAGACGGCTAGGTGATAGCTTAGTGATAGCATAGTTTGATAGCATAGTATAGTTTGGAGAAGAAGGAAAGTTTTTCCTTTGAAAACTTTGTAAGAAATTGTTGTGAACACTCTCTCAATAAAAAGAGTTTTCATTGATGATGATTTCCTCTTTTGTTGTGAGCAGCTAGCAAGGTTTCTTCGTCCTTCCGATTCAAGTAGAATAAATTTCATTTCATGCATATAGTAGATAGTAATAATGGAATGTGGTGTTTGATCTAAGCAAGCTTCGCTTATCCATACCACTAGCGGGCTCACTAATGGTGTGTTCGCCTTGTGTGGTCAAATGTAAACGTTGTGGACCTAACTTCAATCATAGTTTGAATGATGGTATGCGTCGTTGTGATGGTATCTTCATGTCAAGTGATGGTTTGAATATCTTTAGTCACCTCCCTTGAAGATTGCACCGACTCCGTGGAAGCTGTCCGATGCGAGGCAAAGCGAAGTCCAGTTGAAGTTTGCAAGAGTTGATCTCCACGTTCCGCCTTTAGAGTAGATCATAGCTTTTCTAATCTCTGCACTCATTTAAATTCAATACTTTTTGGTTAGTTTAAGAAACAAGAGCTTTATAGACAAACCTTTCGAGCATTCAAATTCCTTTCTCCACTGTTGAACAATTTTGCAAGTCCCCTTCAAATACCAGCAAAATCACATCGAGCAAACTGAGACTATCCACTGCATGAAGGAACCTTGCAGTTGAATGCATGATCTTTCTAGCAATCTTAGCATGTAGGAGATTTTGTTCAAGAGAGGATAGAGTCACCGTTGGTAACTTTATTCTGTGTTGGTGCGGTCACAAAAAAAAAATCAACATGACTCAGTTCACTCAATCTAAGGTGGTGTATGCTCAGTTAGTTTACTTTTACCAGTTACCTGACCAAGATCTTCTCCTAAGTGATACTTCCCCTCACCTTGAAGAAAAGGACATTTACCTGCAACCACTAGCATATGCCTTGGCAGTCAATTGTTCACAACAATAAGCAGTATATATAAACATCTTCAAAGTTAGAATTACAATAATTCAATAACCATCTATTCTCATTTATGCAGTATTTCACCATGAATAACATCAACTGAGATAGCACCAAATGAAGCAACATCAAGTGAGATATCATTCATACTGATAACAAGGTACAAGCATCATTAATTCATCTCCGGAATTCACATTACATTCACTTTTACCCTATGTAGTAATGGTAAATAGTCACTTCACAATTTGGGGTGTAACACAACACCTCATCCCTTGCTGCCAACATCTGTGCTTGCTCTGCCGTCACCTGAGCCAGCTGCTCCTGTCACTTGTGGATTTTCTTTGCAAGCTCCATACGACTCTGGGCTGCCTGTGCCAAAGCCTTGTCTCGTGTATCTTCAGCCACGTTTATGAGGAGTGTCTATTGGCACCACCGTAAAAAAGATGTCTCGGTAGCATTGCTCCATACTGTCGGCATAAAAATTAGCACCTCTGGAGTGCGAGTTGGTACGGACAGCTATGCACACTGCGTAATGAGTGCTCTTCAAATTAGGAGGGGAAGCTCCCTCATAGTGCTGATTTGCGTGAAAAAGTAAAGTAATCTAACTACTATCTTTTTGTCTCAACTAGAAGAGGCACAAGGTTAAGGAAAACCACGAAGGTTGCAGCTAAGAATTTTCTAGTTTCGCAAATCACTAACTACAACTAAACTAAAGCTTTAATCTATCCAATCTCCTCAAGAAAACAAAGCATGAGGAAAAAGGAGCAAGAATGTTCTATACGATAAACTTCAGGTACAGATTCACAACGTGAAGGAAAGGTGGCGCAACTATTTGCTCGGTTGGGAAGAAGTTTATTGGAAACAAACAAATATACAATAAACTAAGTACAACTTCACAACATGAAGGAAAGGTGACGCAACAATTTGCTTGGCTGAATAGGTTTATTGAGACACATTAAACGATAAGCTTTAGGTACAGGACAGCAAATTGCATTGGCGAAACACACATACAATAAATGATCAAACTAGCCACTATATTTTACTAAGATGAAAAATTACCATAACAATAACATGAAGGCAAGGTGGCACAGCCATTTATTATCATAGTAAAAGCTCGTGAACAGATACAAAACAACAATATTACAGGCAAGGCACAACATATATTACTATCAAATGCAAAAGTTAATTACAAATTGTTGGCGTTTAAATTTGCACCTCTGGAATGCAGATTTGAAACGGAAAGCTATGCACAGATAAACTGCTCTTCAAATTAGGAGGGGAAGCTCCCTCTTTGCTGAAGTTATTAAAAAGAAAGTAAACTAAAACTAATTTTCCTATCTTTTTGGTTCAGCTAGAGCACAAGGTTTATAAAACTCAAACGCCGTAGCTGAGATTTTCTGATTTAGAACTTCAACTACGACTAATCTACGCTAATGACGTTTCTAACTTTTCAAGTAAACGCAGAGCAAGAGAGTTAGAAATTGAGAGGGAAGGATCTTCTGACAAAATACTTAGATAAACTCTTCTTCCAACATGCATCTACTTTACTTTCAATGCAAGCTGAAATGGAGATCATATAAGCATAACACAATAAACGGAAATTTGAGACATTATATCAAGGAAAAATAGGCACAAGACTTTATTTCTCAAATCTCAGGAACAAAAGGTTACACAAAACACATGCACTGAACAATACTTGTAGCTAAAGAGGCATGCAATTTGCTCTTACACAAAGTGAACTGACACTGAATAACAACTTGCTGCATTATAGGCTCACAATTTGCAATCACAATAACCGTTAAGAAACAAAATGAGCAAAGACTCTTATTTATAGACAAGCAGAGGAGTAGGGAACCCTAAAATCTCCTTGCTTTTACAACTAAGGCTTCCTCAGCAAGCAAACTTTATTTTTAAAACTAAAGAAGATAACATCTACCACCTAAGAAAGCATGAAAACAGGAAATGCCAACTATTACAATTTATTTTCTTTCTCTTCTTCAAAGAATAGATAAGAATTGTTCCAAGAATAGAAAGAAAGCGGAAAGAAAGCTTCTAGATGAAAGTTGCTTGAAACCTCGTCCACATCTGAAATATTCCGAGCCAAATTTTTTCGTTTTTCAATTTACAAATTACAAAGCAGAGCACCCGTTAAGGTTAGAGAATAAACCAAAACGTGCAAGAAAACAACTCTAACCAGAATGGCACCGATGATGGCGAGCATTGGTCAGAGGATCTCTACTCTAAATACAGAAAGGAACTCAACGTCAAGTATGTGCTACCCAATCCAAGGCGGAGTGAGGGGCGACCATATGACGGAGTGATTACAGAATTAAATGCTTGAAATAAATGCTGAAACTGGAAATACTCGACACCCAGAATGTGCTTGCTAACCCAAGCTGGGAAAGTAGCTACCATAGGGCGGAGCTGTAACTATTACAATAACTTAAATGAATTTGAGAATTACAATCAGATTTGAACAAGAATGAAATGACTGCCAGTACTACTGTCAGTTTTACAAAGGATGTTCATCTGCCTGCTGAAATCATAGAAATTTGAGAGCTTAACATTACATCAAAAGATCTCTTCTTAGTATGGTTAGAAGAGCCAAAACAATAGACCTTTCAATGCTCAAAATTACAACTCTGATTTTTGGATAAATCTGCACTCTTGAATTAAAAACAGCAGTCTAAGGAATTCACTATTTTGCTCATATCTCTCTCTTAACTTGCCCAATTAACATGAAACCAAATGCAATAAGCTCTAACAATGGAGGCGCCTAAGATGAGACACAGGAAACAGATCCAAACAACCACAATTAATTATGCACGAGACCCAATGCAATCAAATGGTACGGCTGCAAGAAGGAAGGCGATCTGCTCTATTAAATTAAATACTTCTCTAAAAAATCTGCAAATTAGAGAATGATGGCGCCTAGCCTTAACAAGGGGAATGGGTTAATACCCAGATGCAATACTTTTGTCTTTTTTGATTTATGAATAAAAACATGAATCTGCTATAACAAATAATGCAAAATGCTGAAAACCACTAATATGCAAATCAGATCTAACCATGCGATAAGCTGATTACAATGCATAAACTAAATGTAACTCACAAACTAGACTAAATCACCACTAGTCGCTGTCTTTCAAGCGAGAAGCAATGCCCAAGCTAGGAGGCCTTCATTCCTCGAAGCAATCCCAAAGCCAATCCGGCAGCATAACATTCCTGTAGATAAAAGATACCAAATGATGCTCCAAGACTCCTTTTTATAATTCTCCAGTTGACTTCTCAAAACCCTAAAATCCGCTTTTAGGTCAAAACCCAATCTCCTCAAGGATGGGCGTACTTTTCCTTCAAAGCTTTAGATTTGATATTTTAAATAAATATCATACTTTAATAAATGCGCCCAACAAAGCTTGCTCAGACTTTAGTAATAATTAAAATATTCCTTAATGAGGCGCCACCCTCAAAAGATCACCTTTTTAAAACAACCTTAAGTCATTAACTCTAGGCCAAGGGTCAACGTTAAAATATAATAATTAAAATGTGACTTTTTAATTAAATGACTTAACTTATCCTTCCGAATATGCCCTGAAGCCAATACTGAGCAAAACATCTGACCAAACTGAAGCAGGAAGTCAACCGAGCTGAACTCAACTGGAAAGCTGCTAAAAATAGAATTTACTAAAAATAGTAAATTCCGGAAAATGCTCAGAATGCCGAGATGAACACACCACTGCGAAGCTCTCTGAAAACCCAGAAAGGATCCGCCATTGAATCCATCATCTTTGAGCAATGACCTCCTCAAAAATAGGAAACCCTAATTTATCTTCCGACTAGCCTTCGGGTTCCCAAGGAAAAGGCCAACGGTCACTAGAAAGATCAGGTTTGAGAAGGGGACATTACAACATCTGCCAAAAAGTTGATTTATTTCTTGATTTTAAGTGGAGAGTGCTGCTGAAAATAGAATGTTGATCTGCCTTGAAAAACAATTTCTCTGAAAAAAGCTGTGACCTGGGTTTTGTAGAAAATCCCATTTCGGATAAACCCAGATGCTCAGAAACTGAAAAAGCAAAGTCTATCCTGAAAAAGCAGCCAAAAAGCAGTTTCTAGAAGAGGAAAAATTTCTCAATATTGAATAGGATGAAAAAGCAAAGAGACCCATGTGATCAGAAATGGAAAAAGTTGAGTGGCTGTTTTGAAAAATCCACGCCCTTAGATGTTTGGAGCCTGAAAAAGCATTCCTCCTTGCTCACTGATCCCAAAACCACGAAGAACACCGAAAAAGTATGTCATTTGAGTCTTCAAATCTTCGTTGAGAAGAAAGGGAAAATCTTCTTGCTCTGGACGCCAACCTACAATAATGAATAATGAAAGGAAAAAACTCTCTTTAAATAAGATGAAGTTTGAGAGAATTTGCTTTCTTTTTGCTTTAATTGCTTTGGAGTTTATCCTAAGCAGGTTCATCGAACGTAGACATTGTTTGGTATGTTGGAGGATGAAAACTTTAAAATTTCAGAAAAAAAATGACTAAGGCATTGAGTCTTGGGCGCCAATCTCCACTTGGGGTGCTTTTGTTTGGTAGACTTAGCCAAATTTTCACCATTTTCAACTTTTTGCTTCATTTTAACCTCTGTTTGATCTTCGATTTCTGGATGCTCGGAGGATCCCGTGAATTGACGGAGTGATCCATCGCGGAGCCTGACTAATTCTGAGAAGGTTATCTTGGAGGCATCTTTTCATAAAAACTTCATTTGACCCATCAAAAAGTTGGGCACTCCTGGCTTCCTGGGGTGTCCATGATCACCAGTGTTAGCCATTTTTCACATTTTTCATTTTTTCATGATTTTTCATCTCCAATTTGGCTTTGATTTCTGGCCTCCAAATTGATCCTATGGATGAGCTGAATGGTTCATCGCGGAGCCCAATCAAACCTAGTGAGATTGTTTTGGAGGAAGCTTCTGAGAAAGACATCATCTGGACCCTCAAAATCATGGGCGCCTATCTCTCCCTGGGACGCCCATGTCTACCAGACTGTCATTTTTATGGTTTTGAAGTTCTTACTTACTTCCCTTGATCTTTTGATGATTTCACAATTTCGGGAGCTAGACTAATCTGATTGACTAACTATTAGATTTGCTGAATATGTTGATGAATTTTGAGGAGGGTCTTCTGGATGCTACATCTTAAGAAAAGTTGATTTCGAACCTCAAATTCTTGGGCGCCCTTGGCTGCTTGGGGCGCCTAAGGTTCCCAGTGTTAGAATATTTCCCAACTTTTTATTGTATTCTAATGAATCCTCACTTCTAGATGTTCTGGAGCTCCGACGAGCTAACGGTTGGATTTGTTGGATAGCCCAATGAATCTCGAGGGGGGTTCTCTGGAGGCTGTATCCTGCATCATGGGAGTAAAAAGCTTGGGCACCCTTGGCTAGCTAGGGTGCCCAACTCCTCCAGAGTTTTTTTTATTTTGAACTTTTCACCTTTGCTTTTGAATTTTATCATTTTTCTCCCTTTGTTTTGCCTTCGATATCTAGTGATCATCAATTATGATTGTCTTGTTGATGGTCTTGTTGGAACGCTACTTCAAATCTGAGGAAGTCGTGTTGGAAGGGTCGACTGCAAATTCATCCATTTAGGCCTCTAAAAACTTGGGTGCCTATCCTTCTCTAGGGCACCCAAATCCACCAGACTTAGCCATTTTTCTTGATTTTCCACCTTTAGATTTGAACCTTTGTATTATATCTTCAACTTGACCTAGATTTGCCGATGATTAACACGTCTGACGATTTGACGAAGACATCTGTTGCGAAGCTGGCACAATATCGAAGAGATTGAGCATATCTGCAAACCCTAATTGTTGAGTTAGACCTTTCAAAAGGCTGGGCGCCCCTGAGCTCCTGGGGCGCCCAAAGTTGCCAGACTTAGAATATTTTTTGTTATTTTCATGGTTTGCTTTCTGTCTCTTGGTTGAAACTCCTCCGATCAATCTCGAATTCCGGATGACTGGTTGATCTGATGATTTTGCTGCCGGACTCACTGCGGACCTGGGAAGAATCCGAACAACATTGCCTGGGAGCGCGAACCCTGATTCCACCATCTGATGCCCTGGAAAGTTGGGCGCCTATCTTCTCCTGGGGCACATATGGCTTCTAGACTTAGTTTTTATTCTACAGATTTTCACTTCCTCTTCTCGTTCAATGTGTTTACCTTTGCCTTGCTTGCTAGAGACTGAAAATTGACTAAGGCATGAAGGTTTGGGCGCCTAGACTGAGCTGGGGCGCCTGGAGCCTCCAGTGTTAGCCAAAATTTTGCATTTTTCAACTTTCTCAGCTTCCTTTCTCCATTCTTCGATCTGCATGCACGTCCAATGTGTGAATGTTTGAATTTGACACCTGGTAGCTGACTGACCTCCATCAATGACTTCAGAGCTCCTGAAATGCTTTCTGAAATTGGAAAAGCAGATTAGACCCACTAGGGAAAAACTGATCCTTTTGTGATTTTGACTGCACCAGCCTGATGAGGAAGTATTTTGAGCCAATCAAAACCAATTTGAACCCTAACAAACTTTCTATTTTTAAAAAATTTCTATTTTTAGAAAATTTTCCAGTATCCGTTTTGAAAGAAACGTAGAAAAACCCAGAAAAAAATTCTATTTTTAGAAAAATTCTAAAAATAGCAATTTTCCTAAAAAGTAGGGATGAAAAATTGAGATCTGGTTTTTGTAGACTTGATCGCTCTAAACAGACCCAGATCTTCAAATTTTGAGAATTTCAAGTTTTTTACCCCTCATGCAAGACATACAAACCCAAATTTTGACATTTTTTGACAAATTTGACAAGACTTTTACTCATTTCTTCAAAATGTCTAAGTGTAGCAAAAATTTTAATTTGGGGTATTGTTATGACATTTTCACACATCGCCCCATTGCAAATGGGGACCCTTTGTTTTTTTTGCTTTTTGGTTTTGCCTTGCCGTCACAACTGCTTATCACCATGTTTCTTTACAATGAAGAGTTAAAGAGTCATCCGAGCCAAGCAAAGAATTTGAGCCTGGATCATTGTGCTTGGGAGGCCTGAGGGACGAGGATCAACTATCATTTCGGTCAATTCTGACACCTACTTTTTAGGGTTTTCACTTTGGCCCCCTATTTTTTAGGACCTACTTTTTTGGCACTTTTGAGCAATTCTGAGATCCCTATTTTTTAGGGGCTATTTTTAGAAAGTTGCTATTTTGGGAAAAATTTCTATTTTTAGAAAGTTTCTTTATTTGGAAGGGGCATGAATTTCGAAAATCCACTTAGAAGTTCCAAAAAGTCAATAGAACTCTCAGAAAATCAATTTGAAAATTTTATGAATTCATGGTGAAAATCAGAAAAATGTTGAAAATCTGGAAAAATCAGTCCAAAAAATCACAGAAAAATGGTGAAAAATCTGGAAAATTTATGAAAATCTGAGAAATCATGGTGAATTTGCCTAAGTGTGGATTCATGGAAGTCCAACCAGCATGGAGAAAGAGGAAGTCCATGGCGAAAGGCTTCAGCCAAGCAACAGGGAATGGCATGGACTCATGGAAAGTCCGCCCAGCAACTTCAAAGGCAATGGCATGGATGAAGGCCAAGTCCGCCCAGCAATGGCAAGGATATGAGTGAAGTCCGCCCAGCAAAGAAGGTAATGGCATGAAGACAAGCCAAGTCCGCCCTTGGACAAATGGAATGGCATGGCAGTAGGCAAAGTCCGCCCCATGTAAAATGGCAAGAAATTAAGCCAAGTCCGCCCAGCCACATGGAAGATGGCACAAACATAGGCCAAGTCCGCCTTGGACAAAATGTGAGATGGCTTGGAGATATAGCAAGTCCGCCCTAAGGAATGGCTTGGACAAGTAGCAAGTCCGCCCTAAAGATGGCACAAAGATTTTCCAAGTCTGCCTTGCACCATGAGAGAATGGCAAGACATAAGGCAAAGTCCGCCCAGCCACTTGGAAGATGGCACAAACATAGGCCAAGTCCGCCTTGGACAAAATGTGAGATGGCTTGGAGATATAGCAAGTCCGCCCTAAGGAATGGCTTGGACAAGTAGCAAGTCCGCCCTAAAGATGGCACAAAGATTTTCCAAGTCTGCCTTGCACCATGAGAGAATGGCAAGACATAAGGCAAAGTCCGCCCAGCCACATGGAAGATGGCACAAACGTAGGCCAAGTCCGCCTTGGACAAAATGTGAGATGGCTTGGAGATATAGCAAGTCCGCCCTAAGGAATGGCTTGGACAAGTAGCAAGTCCGCCCTAAAGATGGCACAAAGATTTTCCAAGTCTGCCTTGCACCATGAGAGAATGGCGAGACATAAGGCAAAGTCCGCCCAGCCACATGGAAGATGGCACAAACATAGGCCAAGTCCGCCTTGGACAAATAGAGAAGATGGCTTGGAGTAAGTTGAAGTCCGCTCCAAAGAATGGCACAAGATCATGCCAAGTCCGCCCAGCAGCATATGGGCTATGGCATAAGTTAAAGTGAAGTCCTCTCCAAGGGAAATGGAAAGAAATTAAGCTAAGTCCACCATAGGCATTGGGAGATGGAAAATACAACTAGCAAGTCCGCCATATGGAGAAATGGCTTGAGCATAGCCAAGAAAAAAATTAAATGGCTTGAGCATAGGCTAAGTCCGCCTTGGGAAAAAAAATACATGGCTAAACAAATGGAAAGTCCGCCATACCAAGGAGTGAGGGAAAATTAAAATTTTGCCTAAGTGTTGACTTTGGAAATATTAAAAATATTCTTGGCACCTTAAGAAAATTCGCCATACTTAGAGAAAAAAAGAAAAAATTTCTAAGTCCAACATTTATATGTCTAAAGTATTTTTGCCTGAGACTTAGGATGGAAAGAAAATTATGGCGAAATAAAATGGAAAGAAAATTATGGCGAAATAAAATTGGAAGATGAAAATTATGGCAAAATGAAATTGGAAAGAAAAATTTGCCTAAGGCAATGGCAAGAACTTCTTGAAGTCCGCCATAAGGAATGGTGAGAATGTCCGGACAAGAGGAAAGTCCTACCTTGGCACTTAGAAAAAGTCTGACCTCGGAGAAATGGAGTTGAAAAAGGATTCTCAAAGTTCGCCTAGACCATCAAGAGCACATGGAAAAGAAAGTTGAAAGTCCGCCTAGCAAATATGATAAAATTTGTCTAAGGCATGGAACATCTAGAGGGAAGAGAGGATATGGAAAAGCACTTGGAAAGTTTGCCATGCTTCAAGAGAGAGACATGGAGAATTTGACATGAAGTCCTCCAACATTTGAAGATAGATGGAAAAAGACTCTCAAAGTCCGCCATGGAAAAGTGTTCACCAAGCCCAACTTGTAGAGAGAGAGTGTGGCAAACAATGAGAAGTCCGATTTCGGGAGATAGAAATGAAGAGTTAAATGTGAAATATACTCGTGCCAAGATGAAAATGACGAAGAGAGTATGAAGTTTGCTTTAAATTCGAAACAAAATTCAGTTTGATATCAGGAGAGAGAGTGTTAAAAAATTCAGCATGAGGCCAGATTTCAGGAGAGAGGAAATGAAAATCTTCATCCAACATTGGGATTAATGAATAATTTTTGCCACGGCTAAATAAAATCAAATCAAATCAAATAAAGATAAGATCAAATAAATTAGCCATTTTGGAGAAAATTAAAAGCTTGAAAATGAAATTTATAAAAATCTTTCAAAGCTTATTCTGAAAAGTTGTCTTTAGGAGAGAAAAAAATCTGAAATAAATTTGTTTTATTTTACTGCAGGTGGATGACTACACAAGGCGAATCTTCAAAGAGGAAAATGGCAAAGAAAGTATAAAGTCCGACTTGAAGGGAGATGAAAAAACTTGGGAGTCCACCCTTGCACATGGCAAGACCAACAGGAAGTCCGCCAAGAATTTGGCATCATGAAGACAACAGCAGGCACATCGTCAAGTACATCCAACTTACACAAGCCAAATTCAAAATTGAAGACAAATCCACTAGCGAGGTTTATTTGAGCACAAAAATGGCCAAAATCTTGAAGATGTTACAAAATGAAATGGAATAGCCAAAATTTGGCTAATTATGGGAAATTCTCCACAGAGAAAGTGCCAATTTCCTCCATTGCGGCAAAAGCACAAGGGAGTTCCTCTCCAAATTCAAGGCACGTGAAGGAATTCCAAAGCAATCCAGGAAGAAAGACTTAATAACTTCAAGTCTAAATAGGTGCTCCAAGGCGAGGAGAGAAGAAGAAGCCAAAGTAATCCAAGATCAAAGTGCAAAGGACAGAATCATTGGCAGAAAAAATATTCTAAGGCAAGAACATGGAAAAAGAACAAAGCGACCAAGGAAGGCATCCAGCACGCTGAGGTGGCGCCTCGTCATCTTCCAACCAATCAAATCATTCCAAATCAACATGCAACAACTTTCTATTTTATTTGTTGGTTCATATTTAGCAAAAAGGACAAGTGTCCTCGAATGTAATTTTCTCATTAGTCGAGGGGTAGCAAACCCTAATTAGGGTTTTATTTGTAATCTTGGCCATTGAATTGTAATTGGGGAGCCTATAAATTGAGCTCAACCCCTCATTTGTAAAGCATGGGAACATGTTGCAAAACATGTTGAGATAAGTAATTGTTGTGAATGACTGCCAAAGTAATAAGTAATGCATGCATTGTTTTGATGGTGATTGCTTCTCTTATTTTGGAGTTGGCATGGTTCTTATCCCTCATCATAGTTTAGATTTCTTTTCATGTATGTTAGATGAATGCAAGATTTGATAAGTATTGATTTATGGTGAAACTTTTGCTCATACTTTCTTTGAATGGATGATTTTCATTCAATGCGTAAAGTTAGCCTGAGCTTATTTTGTGGATGCTTAACTTTGTCTCGATAAATATTGTTCGATTTGATGGTAGTTATTCATGACGTGAAAATCATAAGCACACTCCCTTGAAGATTGCACCCCCCTTTGTGTAGTTGTCATTGAGCGTGGCGAAGCAAAGTGTGGTTATTGGTTCCGCCAAGTCAATACCGTCTCTTGAATTCTTAGGAAGTAGATTAGAAATTCTAAACCTTTATCTCCTTTTTTTAGTTTGTTTGATCCAAGACCCAAGCAATAGAGCTTCATTGTCTAGACCTTCATTGTGAATTGAACAAGCCTAGCATAAGTCCCCTTGTCATAACTAGCAAATCACATCAAACCACAAAGCTCATCCACACCTAACTGAAACATTGGAATTGCCGTATGATCTTTCTTGCAGTCTTAGCATACGAGGTAGTTTTTCAAGAGGGGATGGAGCGTCTTTGACACTTTATTCTAGAATGTTTGTTGTGTCATAAAACACGCATCAACAGGTACAACATTTGGTTCTGTTTGGGGACCATGGCAGATAATTACGGCATAGGAGAACCAAAGAATCTCTGGACTTTTGAGCATAGACCAATGCCTTATCCATTGGGTATCGGAGTCAGCAACATTTCCTAATCACCTATTTGCAAGACTTTCCCTAAGTCACCTATGACAGGACTTCCTCGAATCACCTAATAGTTGGACTTCCCTAAAAATCACCTAAAACAAGACACCTAATCACCTAAAACACGAGGAAACTGCTACAGAAAGGGGAAACACAACATAACGATCACATTACGGAAAGGGGAAACACATCACAAAAACATAAAGGAAAATATTCTGTTGTACCCAAAATAAATTTTTGGCATTCTATATAAATTGAGCTAAATCTTGTTAAAATGTCATCTAAAGTATGTTTTAGGTCAAACCAAACATAGGGTCTTTGTGGGTTTCAGTCAAGGAACACGTGCAAAATTCTGAAAATTTGAAAATTAGGGTTTTACGCCCCTATTTTCAGGGTAACCCCTGAAAATAGGACTTTCCCAGAAATGATTGAAAATGATTTTGATAGGATTAAATGACTTCACGGTCACATTGGTCAAGTCAGAATCACCAAAATACACGTTTTACTCTGGTGGGTCTATTTTTGTTTTTCAAGAACAAAGTTAAGAGTTCCGCAGCCATTAATGGCAGATTGGCCAGTACTAGGTGTTGAAAGCTAACCTTCAAAAGCTTCAACGATGCAACCATGGCAGAAAAGTTCTAAAAAGATGTTGTTAGATGAAAGAGATTCTCGAAACTAGAAAAGGTCAAAATTTGACTAACTCTGGAAACGTTATGAAGGAGAAATCAGTTCACGAAGCAAAAAGAGCCCTTTTAGTGAGGGGCGCCCTTGATTCTCAAAGGTCAAATATAGCCTGATGAATCATCCAAGGCAGTCCTCCTCGGCGTTCTCCTGCTGGCTCGACAACGAAGCAATCAGTAAGATCATCTGATAAGTTGATCATCGGCAGTTGTCAGTTGAGCGAAAAGAGGCAGTTGAAGAAGACATCAAAAACGGTGGTCGAAATGATCATCAAGGTGAAAAAAGCGCCCTTTCCAAGGAAAGGTGCCCTTCTTTCTGAGCCTTCAGATGCTGTCAAATGTCAGAAGGCCTCCCAAGACAGTTTCCTCAGTCTAGGTCAATCACGACAACGTAGCTACAAGCACAAGCATCTAACAAGTCAGTCACCAAATAATCAAGATCAAACTGGAGCACCTTTCGGGATGAAGATCACTGTGCAAAACGCAAAAGCGCCCTTTTCAATGAGGGGCACCCTCGAATAAAGGAACCTTTCACTGACTTCTAGAAATTCAAAATCCAGTCATCTTTGGCGAAATGGAGTTGGCTACCTAATGAGATATCAAACAGGATCATTTGATTCTCTAATCAACGAGAAATCCAATCAAGGCACAGGAAGTTAGAATAAAGAGTTTGAAAGAACATATCATGAAAATAACTAAGGCAGGAAAGAAAGCGCCCTTTCTTGAGAAAGGCGCCCTCCTTTTCAAGGTCATAAACTCAGCTTTCTAGCTTAGTGCCTCCCAGGCACTTCTCTTGAGCTTAGACCCAGCTCAATAGTGAATGTACCACCAATTGCTTAGCATCATCAGATCAACTTGGATTCAAGATCAAACCAAGGTCATTCAACAGAGAAAATGATGAAAAAGCTTGCAAAACTCAAAAGGGACGCCTAAAAGAAGTCAAAGGAAAGTTTGTTGACTAAAGTTGAGATATTTTGAGACAAACATGGCCAACTCACTCCATGATCAGTGGAAATCACCTTTTTGAACTTCAGATCAAGCCATATCAACTTTTTAAGGTCTCAAACTTATGGATTTGAAGCTCAAGTCTATATAAGAAAGGTATAGGCGTCCCACTTCATTATTTCTTTGCAAGTTGATGATCAAGAACAGCCATAAGCTCTCAAGGACGCCATTTTCAAATTTGGCCAAGGTTTTTCACCATTCTTCGATATTTCTTGAAGATTAGAGGCGAAGGAAGATTGCTAATCTAAAGTTGGATTCTGAGAAAGAGTTTTTCTCAGGGAGTTAGATTAAAAACTTCCAATCCATCTTCTGTCTACTTCCTCTCTTCTTATCTTCGGTTTTCTTGCATGTCACACAAAGCAGCAGGCTACCACAGATCTGATCAACCAAGTGGAGTCAAAATAATTTTCCAGTGAAACCCATCTCGTCAGATTTTCCAGAATCAGCAAACTTGTTGCCCCTATTTTTGAGGGTTTTTCCAAAAAAGTTTCAGAACCAAAATTTTGAGGAACTAGGTTTGTTCAACATTGAAGCACGAACAAAACCCATGTGCCAGATTTTTTTCGGAAAAATACTTCTCGGCAAGACACTATTTTCAGGGGTTTCCGAAAGTTGTCTGAACCAGGTCAAGTGTGCAGTCAATCTTTAAGTTTTTCAAGATGCAATACTCTCAGGTACAATACAGGACCAAGACGGCCGTATTTCATGATTACCTGAAAACAATTGACACAAACTTACATCAAGTAAATCAAGTGGTTGATCTAGAACAACTGGAGGGCATGAATCAGATCACATTGTAGAACATTGAAGAATCCAGGTTGCTACAGGCTGCATCCATCCCCATCACATTACAGATTGTGGAGCTTGTAATCGCTTGTATTAAGCATTACAATCCTACCACAAGCGAAATCAGATCAGTGGATGGGAGGGTTGTTTGCAGTCTAAAGCCCAAGGATATAGAAAAGTTGTAATGTCCCCATTTTTAGCACTACACTTTTCAGTGATTGATGGCCTATCCCTGGTGTGTTGTCGGCTAGTCAAAGGCAGAATTAGGGTTTTCGGCTGCTTGGTGAGTTCTTTTGAAGATTCAGGGGTTTGCATCTTGGAGTTTGGGATTTTGGTTTGCAGATTCTTTCTAGGTTTTTAGAGAGCTTCGCAATGGTGGCACATGCATTACATTCTGAGCAACTTCTTGAATTTACAATTTTTAGTAAATTCTATATTTAGCAGTGGTCCAGTTAGCACCAACTCAGTCAACTTTCCTCTTCTGGTATTTCATGGGGTAATTCTCATTTTTGGCTTAAGGGGTTCATTTTGGAGAAATAAGTTATTTAAAGTCAATAAAGTTTTATTTTATAAATTAACCCCTTGTCCTAGTAATATGACTTTAAGTTGTTTTAAAGAAGGGCACCTTGAGGGTTATTTTCTCATGAAGAACTTATGTGATTTTTCTAAAGTTTATTTGCTCAAAAGGAGATGGACGCCAACCTTGGAAAAGAAGTATTTTATTTTTAAATGTGATTTTCATCCCTCAAAGAGAGGTACGCCATCTTGATGAAAGAGAATTGGTCAAAGTAAAAACCTAAAAACTACTTGGTTTAGGGCGTACTTTCTAGAAGCCTCCAGAGTCTTCTCTTCAGTCTATAAAAGGAGGCTCCCTCTCTTCATTGGATTATCTGATATTTTTCTACTATTATGCTACTGGAATGAAACCAGACATTAGCTTCGAGGAATGCATACCTCCTAGCAAGGATCAGTTTCGTGTTTGAAAGATAACATCTAGCTGGTAATGGGATTGCATCTCATCCAGACGAAGCAAAAAGAGCTTATTGTGAAGTTTTGTGAAGGCTTCTTCAGATTTTGTGTTTGCAGGACTAGCACAGTTGGAAGACATTTTTATTCATAAGTCCAAGAATTAATTTAATATTGTTTTGGGTGTCTTTCCCTTGAGTTTCTCTACTTAGGGCGCCCCTTTCCTAGAAGTTACAGATTTTTATATGATGTCTTTGATTTTATAGAGTAAAATCGCCCCTCTTAGAAGACTGCTTCTTTCTAGGCTTTCTTGGAGTGTGTGCCAAAAAATAATATCGCAGTTTGTCAGTAGTTTCTCAGTCTTGATTTCATTGTCAGCTTTCTAGCTCTCGTTTACATCAGGTTTCAAGTGATTTGGTTGGGTTTCGAGTGAGTTATGAGCTTTTTAGTGGGTTACTGTGTTGCTGGTTGGTGTTTCCAGAATTGCTGATTTTATATCAGACTTCCAGAAGTTCAGTTCAAGCATTGTTTTATCAGTATTTTGAAGTCAGATATGTTGGAACAGCTTACTATCAGTTGTTGCTTGATTTAACAGCTTGTAACATTTTGTAATTTGCAGATTGTTGTGTTGTAAGGCTGCTAATAGTAGTACTATTTCAGTCGCTTTATATTCTGCAATTTACTTACTCTTAGAGCAGCAAACTTAATATTCTTTGGACGGTTTACCGCCAGAGATGGGTGAATGAATTACACACTTAAGTTCTTGGGTGGTATTCCGCCAAGAAGGGAATTAACGCTTTGCACTTCTTACATTGTATTCGCTCCCGCTGAATAAGTGGAAGAGCTTTCTTTCAGCATTGTATTTACTTTTTGTTACTCCGCCAGATGGTCGCTACTTGCCCTACTTGGGTCAGAAAGCACATCCGTGGTGTTGAGTCTTTTCCTTTAATTGCTGGTTATGATTTGAGCTGACCTTTAACGGGTACTTGGTGCTTTGTGTTCTTCGAAGTTTGAAAAAATTTGTGTGAGAATTGGTTCGGTTCATTACAGTGGTATCAGAGCCATGCATCCTGCCATCCTGTGCCCATCAAGGTTCAGTTGACAGTTGAATGACAGAGAAATCAGTTTCTACACCTGAGGTCAGAATAGAGTTCAGTTTAGCTTTCAGAAGTTTCAAAGATGTTGCATTCTCTAAGGTCTAGGGATCGTGAGAAGTCAGATTCAACTATGGTATTTGAGGAAGGAAAGGTTAGTGATGCCGTAAGGGATTTCATTGAGTATGCCAAACAGTACAAAAGACAATGTGAACATGAGGCTGCCATACTCCATGAGCAATATCAAAACATGCCAGATTATTATAGGTACAATGTTTCATTTGATTCCCATTTGAATTGTGTGGCGTTACTGAGACCCGAAAAGTCAGAGATGGTGGACCACATTAGGAAAATGGTAAAAAGGGAAGCAAAACAAGCGTTGGTTGAAGAATCAAAGAAGGAAGAAGATGAAGTGCCTATTTGTGAATTGCAGCCCACGAATATCCAAGTTGAAGAGAAAAATGAGTCATCTAGCATTGAAGATGGCACAAGCAAGGTGCACATATGACATCAAAATGAACGTGAGTTTGATGAAGATACCTTGGCAACTGAAGAGTTAAGGGTAGAGCCCCATAATACTCCCCTTGACTTGCATGTAATAAGAAGTAATCAAGATCAGCTTGGTGAAAAGAACATAACAACAGTCTTGAGTCCCAATGAGGATTCATCCAATGAAGGTCTTGAGAGAAATGACTTCACGGAAGATGTTGGTAGGACTATTGTTTGGGATGAGTTCAGTGAAGAAAAGGAAGATGAAGGACATGTTAGTGATATTGGAGGCGAATCCAATGAGTTCATGCATGCTCATTTTCAAGGTTTGATGATGAAGGATTTTCTTCTTGTTGCTGACCCAACTTCCCATGAAGTTCCACATGAAGTAATTTGCAACATACTTTTCCATGAAGGTCCCAAAGAAGATAGGGATGGTGAAGTTTTCAAAACAGCAAGTATAGAAGGTTCTTCACTCCATTTCCGTGGTGGCGTTGTTGGACTTGGGTTTGACCAGCAAACCGATGTAATGTCCCCTTTCCAAGCCTAACATTTCCAGTGACCGTTAGCCTTTCGTTGGGAACCCGAAGGCTAGTCGGAAGTTAAAATTAGGGTTTCCTAATTTTGAGGAGGTCATTGCTCAGAGATGGTGGATTAAATGGTAGATTCCTTCTGGGTTTTCAGAGGGCTTCGCAGTGGTGTGATCATCTCGGCATTCAGAGCACTTTTTGGAATTTACTATTTTTAGTAAATTCTATTTTTGGCAGTTTTCCAGATGAGTTCAGCTCGGTTGACTTACTGCTTCAGTTGGTCAGATGTCTGGTTCAGTATTGGCTTCAGGGCATCTTCTGAGGGATAAGATAAGTCATTTAATTAAAGGGTCACGTTTAAATGTTATAATTTAACGTTGACCATGGGCCTAGATTAATGACTTAAAGATGTTTTAAAAAGGGGGTTTGTGAGGGTGGCGCCTCATTAAAAGATTATTTTAATTATTGTCAAAAGTCAAGCAAGCTTATGTTGGGCGCACTTTTCAAAGCTTGGCATTTAATTAAAATATCATGTATTAAACATTGAAGGAGAAAAGTACGCCCTCTTGAAGAGATTAGGGTTTTGACTTGAAAGTGACTTTAGGGTTACGAGAAGTCAAATGGAAAAATTATAAAAGGAAGGAGTTGAGCATCATTTCATCATCTTTGGAAAATACACTGTTATGCTGCCGGATTGGCTCTGGAAACGCTTCGAGGAATGAAGGCCTCCTAGTACGGGCATCGCTTCGTGTTTGCAAGACAACATCAAGTGGTGATTCTTAGTCTAGTTTGTGAGTTATCGATATTTGTGCATTGTAATCGTCATTGTAATCCTTTAGTTTCTGTTTCTGCATTTTAGAGATATTTTAAAGTTGCATTTTAGTGACAGCAGATTTCATGTTTTGCTCATATCTCAAAAAAGACAAAAAATATCATTCTGGGTATTGCATCATTAGATGAGTTTGTAATAGGCGCCCATATCTTCCAGTTCTTAGATTTTTAGAAAGAGTATTGAATTTTTAAGAGGAAGTCGAATTTCTGTACTAGGCCGTACCATTGGCATATGCATTGGAATCCGTGTTAATTAAATCTGCAGGGGTTGGTTTAGTTTCAAGGGTCTATCTTGGTCGCCTAGGTTTTTTGAGTACTTAGCATTTGATGGCATGTCAATTGGATGATTATTGAGCAAGTTGTGAACATTCTTTGGAACTTGTGAACTGCTGATTGCACATTTAAAGTACAGATCTGACAAAAAAACAGAATACAGAAATCTGCATTTCTGTTTTGTGGTTGGGACACTGTGATTTCTTAAGGATTGTAATTGATTCTTGGTTGGACGTACTATTTGATAAGCATATGATATCTTGACATTGCAGGCAGTCATAATCTTGTAAACTGGCAGTAGTACTGACCAGTGTTTTGATATTGCTTTGTCATTTCTTGTAATAATCATTCCTACTTTCAGTTTTAGAGTAAAATAGTGATAACTCCGCCCTATGGTCGCTACTGTCCATTCTGGATGAGCAAGCACATTCTGGGTGTCGAGAAGTTTCCTCTTTCAGCATTATTTCTTTCAAGCATTATTTTGTATTCACTCCGTCATATGGTCGCCCCTCGCTCCGCTTTGGATTGGGTAGCACATACTTGGCGTTGAGTTCCTTTTCCAGCATAAGTAATTTATTTTAGATCCTCTGACCAATGCTCACCCTCATCGGTGCCATTCTGGTTAGAGTTGCTTCCTTGCACATTTTGGTTTTCTCATCTAACCTTAACGGGTGCACTGCTTTGTAATGTTGTAATCTGTAATTTGAAAAATCGAAAAAAATTTGGCTCGGTATATTTCAACCGAACCATGGGAAAGAAATGTTTTTGAAGTCAGCTTAAGAGATTCAGGAGTTGACTTATTCTCTGAGTCAATACCTTCAGTGGAGTATGAAAATCTTTTTCCAGTTGATCATCGCAGCCAACCCCTTAGCATTTGGGATCCGGGCGTATTGGAACCAAGGTATGATAAAGAACCTTTGGGGGATGAATTTCCCTTTGATCCAGATGTAGATCAGAAATCAAATTGCATTGGAAGTTGTGAGGTGGCTTTTGGAGGAGGTGTCTTCGAAGAAGAAGATTTTTCAACGAAGCTCCATAATGATCTCTTTGAAGTGGTTGCAGCTACTAAAGAAGGGTGTGTTGCTACAGGAAGTTTCCGAACAGCGGACAATTATGATCCATTGATCAAGTTTGATGCTGCCATAATGTTTGATCAAGGAGACGATGATGAAGAAGAAGAGCTAGAAGACCATATGGCTCTTGAAGATGTAAAGTTTGAAGGTGTTACTAAACACAAATCTGATTTTTCAATGCATGAAGCTGATTGCAAACTTAGGGTCGAGGAAATCGTAGAGTGTGTTCCTCTCCATGACATTGAGCATTCTCCTCTAGTTGATGGTGAAAGACAAGAAGGTTGGAGCAGCTATGATGGTAGCGAAGACACAAAACAAAGTTCTGATTTTGAAAAGCAGCCAACCAGCAATCCACCATCTTTGCATATTCTTGAGTGGGAAGATCAAGTCAAAGAGTCCTTTAAGAGGGAAGTGCGAGTTCTATCCCAATTTGATCGCACTCACAGTTTGGTTGAAGATTTCTACTGGAAGGCTCAACTTGAAAAGAGAAGAAGAGGAGTTAAGGATGAAGTTGCTCTCCCCAACTTGCAGCTTATCAGAGACTCTTTGGAGACATTGAAATTAGATTGCATACACTTGATTGAAGATCGGGATCATGCCATTGAACTTGCAAAAAAGACCTTCAGTGCTTTCCAAGGAAAAGAGAGAAAGGTTGATGAGCTTACTTATGAGCTTGAATCAACATAGGCTATGTTAGAAGAAACTCAAGTAGCATTAATGGAGGTAGAAGATCAGCTTGTTGATTTCAAACTTTCTAAGGAACAAGAGAATGCACAAAGAGCAGAAGAAATCAAGCAAGTGATTGAAGAGCTCGATAGTCTTGAAGAAGAGTTTGATCTTGAAGGTTTCGCAAGAAAATCAGAAGTGGCATGTGCAGATTTGGAGCAGCAAGATGGAAGGAATGAATTTCAAGTTTTTAACAATCCTCTCTTTGAAGTGGGTGTTGAGGAAACTTATGATAGTCCTCTTTTTGCAATGGAAGATGAAACATCAATTGACAATAACACGAAATGGGATCCTGATGAAGTTTCCCAACACAATATGGAATGTGATTTTCAGCTTATTGAAGATTTGCAAGCCGAACATGAGGGAGATTCGCTCCTTGCAATTGGTAATCTTCCAAGAAAAACGTTTGATCAAGAATGCTTAAGAGGGATTGAGGATGTAGTCTTCACTTTGGAAAATGGACCATGTTGTGACCTTTTCACAACATCGCCCCATTCAAAATGGGGACCCCTAATTTTTGCTCCATTTTGGTCCTTTTGGCTTTGGTTTTTGTCTCTCTCTTCGTCTGTCTCTTTTCCATGGTCTGCTTTCCGGGGACGTTCCCGTCTGTGAGCTTAAACGCAAAACTTGGCCAAGTCTATAAAATTAGGGTTTGATTCCTTCACATCAATTTGAGGTCAAATGAAGTAAATAAATCGAAAATTGAGACTGACGTTGATGTCAGTGTGCTTCTAGCAAGTCTCCACTGAAATTTCATCAGATTCTGACTACTTACTATTTTTAGTAAGTGTGTAATTGCAGGAAATCTTTCAGCATTTTTTGAAGTTTTAACAGTCACGCTGCATTCAGAACACATCAAGCTGCTCGTGTGTAAAATTTGAGCCGAAACAGACAACTTTCTATTTTTAGCAATTCAGCTTCCAGGGCAAATTTCAGGGCTTGGATGCAGAGTTTTTCAACGCATGTCTGGAGATTCCTTCTGGGTTTTCAGAGACCTTCAGCGGCAGTATAACATGCAAAATGAGCGACAACTTTGAGTTCAGCCTTCGGAGGCTATTTTTAGGGTTTGCATGTTAGGGTTTTCTTTGCATGTCTGCATATTCCTTATGGGTTTTTCGAGAGCTACGCAATGATGTGACATGCAAACGGAGATGATCGCTTATTAAGGAACTTACTATTTTTAGCAGGTGCATCCCGGCAGCCGCCTCCCAGCACTTCAGAATCACGAGCTGATCACAATGCAACAGAAACGAGAATAAACGGAGACCATTTGATATGCATGCAGAACAAATTAGGGTTTCTAGCTTCGGAGCCTGAAAAGAAGGGTTAAAAGTCAGAATTTTCGAAAACCAATGTAAACCACCGCGATCAGCATCCTTCTATCTATCTGCTGGTAAAATTTGAAGACAAACGGAGCACTTACTATTTATAGTAAGTCATTTTGGAAACAGGCTAAAAATAGCAAATTAGTTGCATGCGCCGATGACAGCAGGCAAGTCACGTGGTGAGGAGCGCCTCATTCGAATTTCAGAGCAAACAAAGTTGTGGAGGTACCAGAAACGAGAGGTTACTATAAATAGCAAACCACCTACAAAAATATGCTATTTTTAGCAAGTCAACTCGAAATGGCAGTGTCAGCAGGGTAATGGAGTCATGAGGATGCAGTGTTTGAAATTTCAAAGCGATCTGAGCTTCGGAGATGCAGGAATTGAGAGACTTACTATAAATAGCAGGTGTGCAGGAACTGGCAAGGACGAGAAAAAATGACTAAGTCTGGAGTTCATCCTTCACCACCTTCAAAATGCGCCCTCTTCACAGGCCAAGCATGAAAAACTTCTAAGGCACAAGCTTATCCTGCTCACCAGGTAAAATGCGCCCTGCTTGATGAAGAAGCAAGGTCTCATGCTTGACAATTTTCTAAGTATAAAACTCGTCCACCTCCTAGGCTCAAATGCGCCCATGCTTGGAAAGTCAAGGAAAGTCAAAGTTTTTCATCCTGCACACATAGCAAAATGCGCCCACCTTGAAGCATGAAAGTTGAAAAATTTTCTAAGTTAAAAACTCATCCTCCACCACCCCCTAAATGCGCCCATCCTGCACATATGCCTAAATGCGCCCAAAAGAGGGCATGTAAGGACAAAAATAGGGAGGTAAAGAGTCACATGCTAAGGCGTGGAAATTTAAAATCCTCCTCACCCTCTTATATGCGCTCATCCTTCTCTCTCTCTCAAATGCGCCCAAAAGAGGGCATGTGAAGACAAAACGAGGAAGCTCAAGAGTCACGTTGAAGTTTCATCCTTCTCTCTCTCTCAAATGTGTGCATACAAAGTCAAAAAGTCAAGAGTGTTTGAAGTGTGAAATGCGCCCAAGTTGAGGTAAGTTAAAGGGTGAATAAGGAGTGTGGGGGTGGAATTAAAAATTAATGTTGCCTAGGCGTTGGAACTGAAGTCTTCTAGCAAGGGTAATATGCGCCCAAGGCACAAAGAGGAGGAATTTAAATGTTCTAGGCATTGAAGGTGCTAGGTGATGAAAAAATTTCAAAGGCAAAGATGAATATCCTTCTTCACACATGATATGCGCCTAAGGTGGTGACTTAAGAATAAAATATTGCTAAGGCGTTGGAGCTTAAAAATAAAAATGTACTTCAAGTGTGAAATAAAATATAGAGTGGTGATTGAAAATAAAATATGCTAGGCGCCTTCATGAAAAATAAAAAGTAAAGTTGATGAAATTTCCACCACTGGCAAACGAATAAAATTTTCTAAGGCAAATTTTCAAAGTGCAAGGTGATTCAAAATTTCTCTAAGGCAAAATATTTTCTTCCTTAGAAAATACGCCTTGGGCATCAAGGTGATGAAGTTCTTCTTGAAGCACGAGCAAACTTTCCAGTGATGAAGTCAGAGATATTGGCATTGCAGAACGATTTAAAATTTTCTCAAGTCAGAGCAACAGGATGTTCACAAAGATGAACGGATTTAAATTGATTGAATAATATTTTTCTAAGGTTCAAATTTTTTAAAATTTAAATGAACCCATTTGTTGAGTACCCATGGATTCGACAAATTCTGGAGAAAATTTTCTTATGGGTACTGGACGTTTGTGATGAGGAATGGATTTCTATGTCTCCCGCACTTCGCCAAGGCCTTCAGCATGAAGAATTTAATCAGTGCTCGAATTGTGAATTTTCCTAAGGGAAAATTTTAAAATTTTCTAAGGCAAAGTGAATAAAATGTGTTTTCAAGATGAATTTCTCTAGACAACGAATTTGAAGTGAATTGCCTAGATGATTTCGATCGAATTCTTCACAGATGAATTTTCCAGAGCGTTAGAGATGATTCAAATTTAAAATTTGCAAGACAGAGCTTCGGCTGGGCAATTAAATGGATTAAAAGATGAAATTTAATTAAACATTTTCAAAAGTAAATTGAGACATGCCAGTCAAAGTTGAACTTCTAGAAGGTTGAGATTCTCGGACAAGTGTCAAAAATACCAGACAGGGAAAATTCGAATTCTTGAAGTGGAGTAGTGGAAATTTAATGCATTAGCTATACTTAGCTCCTTCTAGAATTCGATTTTTGCTATAAAATTGAGAAGTTTCTCACTTCTTTTTCACAGTTGAAGAAGTTCAAATTTTCTCTGAAGGTGAAGCTAAGTTTGTTGCTGAAGACTGAATTGCTGAAGGAGTTCGAAATTTTGCTGTGGCTGCAGTTGTTGAAGAAATTCGCATTTTTGAAGCAAGTGGGTGAAAGGCGTTGCAAGTTGTTGAAGGCTGAAACTTGTAAGTTGTTGAAGCTCCATTTTATTGCTGAAGTTTGAAGTTGCCATGCAAGTGAGGAATTTCGATTTGAAGAAAGAATTTGCTGAAGGTGTGAAGTGAGAACTTGCAAGAGTGAAGTTACTGAAATCTGCACTTTGTTAAGTCTCTTGAATCTGCTGATTGCTAGAGTAAAGTGGGCGATTTTATTAAAGCTTGAAGTTGCTAAGTTGCTGAAGTTAAAGCTTACTTAGAAATATTTTCTAAGTATTGAAATTCAAAATCTATTGAAGAGAAGAAGCTGAGGTTTGCGAATAAGAAATGTTATTGCAGCTTCTCAAGTTCTTGAAGTCGACTGGCAGCCCATACACTATATTTTATTTATTTTATAAATTAATTTGCTGATGGATGTTTATTATATTGCAGATGGCTGAGGCAAGGACAACTGGCAAGGACAATAATGGTGCATCCAAACAAGCAGTTATCAAGCGGCTGAGCAAGACATTTATGCCAGAGTCCAAGTTCACTTCAAAGTTGGGCAAGCTGACTGATACCAATTTAGGCTCTTTCAACCTGGAGGCATTCAAGAATAAGATACTGGGAATTGGTCATCATCATCCTTCAGACACCTCACACAACATTGTTCGAAGCGGATTGTATGCAGCTGCTAATTTCCCACCAGCTATTCAGTGTCCGGAGCTGATAATGGAGTGCGCCAACTGTTACGAGAAGGAACACAGATCAATCATTAGGCCAGATGGACAAGTGCTTGCCAACCTCACTCCTTCAGCTATTGGCGAGGATTTTGGGATCCCAGTGCACAGGAACATGGTTTACAAGTCCAAGGAACGAGCTAAACGAATGTATGCTACTGCATTCGAGAGGTGTACAGAGACAATCAATACTCAGTGGATGAGCAATCCCAGGCCTTCTCGTACGAAGCTGCCAAGACAAATCATAGCAGACGACTTGAAGCAGGATTATTGTGATCTTATCATGATGCTGAGTCGAGTTGGAGGTTGCCCGGAGTCATTTATTTTTCAGCCGTGGATGTTCTATTACATCAACCTCGTGCTGGAAGGAAAAGATTACGTCAATTGGGCTGCAATGATCAGTGACAACTTCCACGAGCAGCTCCTGAGCCTAAGAAGAACGAAGACATTTTATATGAGCTCTTACATCATTTACATGTTGGCTCGTATGACAAAGTACAGAGGAATTTCATACAAGGAACCTGTTGGTTGTGGCTCTCACCAATTCAAAATTCACGAGGCTTTATCCGCAGTTGCATTTGGCTAGTACTACTCATTACAAGCGTGCCAATGACGCCTTCACCATGCACATCACGAGAACACTTCAGGATCGGATGCATCACAGAATCTCGAAGGAAGCCCAGGAATTGATTGAGAGGTATGGGTGCTGGTTTATACAGTTTCCGAAGTTCTCTTACATTAGGCTGCAAGGATTTTCCTCATATCCATATAGGCTGCCTAAGTACCCAACCAATAGAATATTGATGTTAGAGATATCTAGGCAATTGGTTGCCTACGATAAAATCTAGAAGAAAAAGAAGGGAGGTATTGACTTCCCAATTGTCATGGGCAATTCCGATGAGGTGTGTCCTTCATTACAGGCAGCTAGAGAAGCCGAGAGTGAGCTTCAGTTTTATCACTTTTCATATCACACTGGCAGACAGCACTATGATCCGCATAACAACATCAAATGGATACTGTCAGAAGAGTTTAAACACAAGGCAAACGTTGAGGATTATTGGGCTGATGCATCAGACGAAGCAGAGGTCAAGAAGAGGATGTTCTCTAGGCTGCCAATAAGCATGATCAGGGAGTGTGAAGTCATTCCGGTACCAAACCAGGTGAATGAGGACATAGACGTTGTCCATCCAGATTATGAAGCAGTAAGAAATACTCCACTTCCACTCCCGAATTGGTCAAATCCTGAGATAGTAGATTTGGACACATTTTCCATTCCGGTCTTGACATTCACTAGGGCATGGGTTGACAGGCGTGTGAATAAGCTGAAGAGTAAGTCAATTGCATTGACTTACAATTTGATGGGAGATCACAAAACACCCACAATGTAATGTCCCCTTCTCAATCCTGATCTTCTCAGTGACCGTTGGCCTTTTTTTGGAAACCCGAAGGCCAGTCGGAAGGTAAAATTAGGGTTTCCTATTTTTGAGGTTGTCTTTGCTCGGAGTTGGTGGACGGATTATTCCTTTCTGGTTTCTCGAGAGCTTCAGAATGGTATGTCTCTTTTCTCGGTATCTATACTTTTCTGTAATACCACTATTTTAGTAAATTCTATTTTGGCGCTCTTTCAAATGGCCCAGTCATTTACTCCTACTCAGTCATTGGACTTGGTTCAAGATTGGTTCAGTACCCTTTCTTCGAGTAGAAATAAGTTGTTATTTAATTAAAAGTCAATGCTTTTAAATATTATATTTTGAATTTATCCCTGGCCTTGTTGATTGACTTAATGTTGTTTTAAAAAGGTGGTCTTTGAGGGTGGCGCCTTCATTAAGGATTATTTTAATTATTACTAAAGTCAAAGCAAGCTTATGTTGGGCGCATTTATCAAAGCATGGCATTTAATTAAAATATCAAATATTGAACCTTGAAGGAAAAGTACGCCATCTTTGAGGAGATTAGGGTTTTGGCTTGAAAGTGGATTTTAGGGTTTCGTGAAGTCAACTGGAAAATTATAAAAGGGAGGCTTTGAGCATCATTTCACATCCTTGGACTACAGTACTGTTATGCTGCCGAATTGGCTCTGGGTTCGCTTCGAGGAATGAAGGCCTCCTAGCTCGAGCATCGCTTCTTGTTTGCAAGACAACAACTAGTGGTGATTCATTGTATTGTGAGTTGCATTTAAGTTCGTGCATTGTATTTCAGCTTATTGCATACTTAGATTTGATTTCAAAACATGGTTTACATTGGTATTTATTCTATACGGTAAAGATTGAGAGTTTTCAATCATAGTCTTAAAAAGACAAAATATCGTATTCACCCATCTTCATTTGCAGCTTGCTCTGACTCTCCCCTTTAATTTGCAGATTTTTAGAGTTTATTTATTTAGAGCAGATCGCTTCCTTTTCCTTAGCACGACCAGCCGGCATTGGCAACCGCAAATTAAATTGAAATGCTTTAGATCTGTGTTTAGTGGGTCCTTTCGAAGACCATTTGGAGATGAGATTTTGTTTCAGCGGACAGTTGTTGGAGCCGACATCGGAATAGTTTCAGGAAGGTTGGTTTGAAGTTCCGCACATGACCGGTGGAAACAAAAGAAAGCCAGAAGTTATTATTTCCAATTTCGTGAGAATTTCGATGTAGCATCTTGAATCGCCAAGGGATTTCTACATTTTGCCACATTTACCAGTTCTAATCTCTCTGACAGCGATGATCTTCACTCAGAACCGGACAAGTAATCGTAGTATCTTGCTTGTTCAATTCTGTTTGTAATGCTCAATTTCATTTGAAGTTTGTAATAGATAAATCTCCGCCCTATGGTAGCTACTTCCCATCCTGGGTAGCAAGCACATTATGGGTGTTGAGTAGTTTTATCTTTCAGCATTTCTCTTTCAAGCATTGTCATTGTATTCACTCCGTCATATGGTCGCCCCTCACTCCGCATTGGATTGGGTAGCACATACTTGACGTCGAGTTCCCTTTCCTGCATTTAGAGTAGAAGATCCTCTGACCAATGCTCGCCATCATCGGCGCCATACTGGTTAGAGTTACAGCATAAGCAGTTTGATTTTGGATCCTCTGACCAATGCTCGCCATCATCGGCGCCATACTGGTTAGAGTTGCTTCAGTACGTTTGGGTTTATCTTCTAACCTTAACAGGTATTTGATTGTAATGTTGTAATCTGATAATTGAAAAAATCGAAAAAATTGGCTCGGTATATTTCAGTGGTATCAGAGCCAAGATCTTGCCATCCTGTGATCATTCTGTCTATGAGTGACAGAGAAAAGAGGTACATTGCAAGGGAAGACAAGAAGGTTGGAAAACAGTTCCAATTTCATCAGCCTCCAGAGGGTCAGACAACTTCAGAAGTCTTGAGGGCTCATTGGGAGTCTTCTCAGGAATCAGATATGGCAGAGGGTGAAAGAGCAGTTGGGGGTAACGAGAGGTTTACCAACAACAGAGAAGACAGTGGGAAAGGAAGAGACAGATCTACAAGTCCCGGGAAGAGATTTGAAAGAAAGATGGATGCCTTGATGGACATGGTATCGTTCATGGTGGGGAAAGTGGGTCAGAATACCACTCCACAGAACAACTCAGGCCACGGAGGGGAGCATAGTGCTTCCAACCAGCATGAAGAGCAGGCAGCTCGAACAGTGTCAAACAACACTTACATTTCTTCCAGGCCATTCAAACCCACCTTTGTGGCTCCTGTAGACACTCAGCCAGATCCTGAAGAGAATGCTTCATTCGTGGAGCAGTTGAGGCTTGGCCGTATAGAGTATGACTCTCTACCTGCCGACATCAGGATGGACATGTCCTTCAATGATTTCATGGACCATAAGAGAAAAAACAAAGGGCAGGGGAGACACTTTGATCAAAGAAGACCAACCAATCAAGGAGACTTGTACCAAGCTGTCAACAAAGTTACACTTCCACACTTTGACGGGAGTGATACCCGTTCAGCCCGAGCTTGGATTCAGAAGCTAGAAAACTATCTAGCTCTCAGACCAATGGCAGAAGAAGAAGCGATCAAGTTCGCTACGCTACACCTTGATGGGGTGGCGCACGAGTGGTGGTACCATGGCCTAGTCACTCTGGGTCATCGTTTTATCACAACTTATGATGAGTTCACCACTAGGCTCATCGAGAGGTTTGAGAAAAAGGATCCTGAGATTCATTTTAGAGAGCTTGCACAATTGAGACAGTATGGCACAGTTGATGCCTACATTGCCAAGTTTCAGAGACTCTCAGTTGTGGTGACTGGAATCACGGAAAGGAGATTGGTGATTCTTTTTAGTGAAGGTTTGACTGAACCTCTCAAAGGTTGGATTAAAGCCTTTGACCCACCAACCTTGCAGGAGGCCATGAAAAAGGCAAGAAACATGGAGTGGGCTGCTCCTAAGGCAAAATTTCAGTCAAACTCCCCTTTTCAAAAAAGGGATAAAGGGAAAAGACCTCAGCATAGACCTCCTTTGTGACCTCAGCACAAGGAGTTTAAGAATCACAATTCCCATGTCACCAGGTTGGATCCTGAAACCCTGAATGAACTCAGAAGAAAAGGGTTGTGTTTCCGGTGTAGGGAAAAATGGTCTCAAGACCATGTTTGCCCAAAAGGGGTTAAGTTCAATCAGATTGAGTACTATTCTGCTGGGGAAAGTAGTTCTGATTTTTCAGACCAGCAGTCTGATTTTGAAGAAAATGAAGAAGATAGAGCTCCAGAAGAGTCCGGAGATGAGAAGGAAAGTGGTGGAGTTTTAGCTCAACTTTCTAGTTTTCAACGAAACGAATCATTCAAGGTTCGTGGGATGATCAAAGGGCAGCGAATCGTTGCCTTGATCGACACTGGAGCAACACATAACTTCATTGATGAAGTTGTGGTAGCCAAGAAGGGGCTGCAAACAGAGGAGTTCGAAGGGTTCAAGGTCATGGTTGTCGATGGATTCCATATTTCTTGCACCAAGAAAATATCGAACATGACCATGCAGTTGGGCAACTACGAAGTCAAGGATGACTTCTATGTAGTTCACATTGGGGATACTGATGCTGTTCTCGGCATTCAATGGCTGCGATCTCTTGGAGAGATCTCTTTAAATCTGCAGACTATGGAGTTGAAGTTCCAATCGGATGGGAAGAAGATAGTTTTGAGAGGCATGTCCAATGGGGGTCCTCGAGTAGTGTCATTCAAAAAATGGCAAGGCCGATCCGTCACGATCAAGCAGAGTGGGTTGCTGAATGCATGATCCTTCCTGATAGTCCTGTAGAGACTAAACATGACCTTCCTCCTGACATTCAGTCTCTACTCACGGAGAAGAGCAAAGTCTTTGCAGATTTGCCTCCTGGACCACCACCTGAACGGGGTTCAGAACACATCATAGAGCTCAAGGAAGGAGCTAAACCGGTGATCACAACTCCATATCGGTATCCGAAGAGGCGGTATCCGAAGAGGCAAAAGGATGAGATCGGTAGCTAGTCATTCTGGAACTTTTGGAGATGGGCTTCATTCGTCGAAGCAAGAGTCCTTTTGCTTCAGCAGTTGTTCTTGTGAAGAAGGATGGTACCATTCGCATGTGTGTGGATTATCGTGCTTTGAATCAAAGCACTATCAAAAATCGATACCCCATTCCGAGGATAGATGAGCTCATTGATGAGCTACATGGGCTAAGTTCTTCCGCCAAGATCGACTTGAGATCTAAGCTACCATCGACTGGATGAGGGACTGCTATGTGGAGAAGACGTCAGATGTCACTATGGCCATTTCAATTTTAAGGTCATGCCATTTGGGTTGATTAACGCGACCGCCACTTTCGGGCCTTTGTACATGAACCGTGTTTCGTAATCGCAGGCGGTTTGTAAGGATTCTTTTGACGCATTATTCTCGACGCATGCTAGAAGACTTCTTGAAGATCATCTCAAGCACTTGAGGAAGTAAGCGCATCTTGAACTGCAGTTTGTTCAAAGCTTCCAAATGTGAATTTGGAATGGAAGGTTATCAGACTTTGCCGCCATCACGCTACGAGGGAGTAAAAGTGGATCTTGGAAAAATCGGGCGCGAGTTGGAGTGGCTACCCTCCAGACACTCACTTCAGCCTGAAGGGTTTTCTCGGCCCTGTGGTTTCTTTATCTGAGATTCGTATAAAGGGTATTCACGTAATGCTGCTCCTTCACCGATCTCACCAAAAAGGGAGCCTTTGTTTGGTCAGAAAAGGCTCAAATTGTTTTTGACAAGTTCAAGAAGATCATGAGCTCGTGTCCAGTTTTGGCTATTCCGGATTTCTCCAAGCCATTTGAGCTGCAGTGTGATGCATCAGGCGAAGGAGTTGGGGCTGTCCTGATGCAAGACAAACACCCTATCGTGTTTGAGAGCAGAAAATTACGGGGTGTCGAAAGGACATATTCAATTTATGACAAAGAGATGCTTGCCATTATGCATGCATTAGCCAAGTTCAGGCAGTACTTGGTGGGGAACAAATTCAGGGTTAAGACTGACCATAATAGCCTCAAGCATTTCATGCACCAGAAGGACCTAAATGAGAGGCAACAGAAATGGGTGAGTAAGCTTCAAGCTTACGACTTTGACATTGAATATGTCAAAGGGAAAAATAATATCGTGGCTGATGCGTTATCAAGGAGCAATAGCCTGCCATTTCATGCAACCGTAAGGACCTAAATGAGAGGCAACAGAAATGGGTGAGTAAGCTTCAAGCTTATGACTTTGACATTGAATATGTCAAAGGGAAAAATAATATCGTGGCTGATGCGTTGTCAAGGAGACCTCATCTTAGCTCATTGTGTGAGCTTACTACAGATTGGAGAGACTTGTTGCTTGCTGATTATGCCAAAAATCAGTTTGCAACCAGCATTCTTGAGGGTACTTTTTATGATGAAAGGTACAAGGTGGTTGAGGGACTGATACATTATAAGGGAAGAATCTTTCTGGTGGCTGATTCTAAGCTTAAGAAGAAGATTCTTTTGACTTTCCATGATATTCCAGTTGCTGGTCACCAAGGTTTTTTCAAGACGTATAGGCAGATCCGAGAAAGGTTTTCTTGGAAAGGCTTGAAAGGAGAAGTACAACGCTACATTCAAGAGTGTCCTGTTTGTCAAGTGAATAAGAATGAGCATACTTTACCCGCCGGTTTGCTGCAACCACTTCCAATTCCCAATCAAAAATGGGAAAGCATTTCGATGGACTTCATCACTGGGTTGCCCAAGGCCCAAGGGAAGGATTGTATTTACGTGGTAGTTGACAGATTAACCAAATTTGCTCATTTCTTTGCCATTACCAGCACTTTTTCTGCAGCCCAAGTTGTAGATTTGTTCTTTCGAGAGGTGTTTAGGCTGCATGGGTTGCCAAAGAACATTGTGAGTGATAGGGACAGCAAGTTCCTAAGTACGTTTTGGCAAGAAGTTTTCAGAATGAGTGGTACGGTGCTCACTCCAAGCACTAGTTATCACCCCCAAACTGATGGACAAACAAAAGTAGTGAACAAGTGGTTGGAAGGCTACTTGAGAAACTATGTGTCAGAGCAGCAGAGAGCATGGGTTAAGTGGCTGCATATAGGCGAGTACTACTACAATTCTTCTTTCCATATGTCGATTAAGATGTCTCCTTTCTTGGCACTTTATGGGTATGAAGCACCCAGTTTTGCAGATTTGGTGTTTGGTGACAGCAAAGCACCCCTAGCCAAGGATTTGTTGCAGCATAGTCAAGACATAATGAGATCCTTGAAGGATAATTTGCAGATTGTACAGAATCGGCAGAAGTTGTATGCTGATCAGAGGCGTGTTGAGCGTTCTTTCGAGGTTGGGGATATGGTCTATCTTCGCTTACAGCCTTATAGACAGTCTACTCTCAAGAAGAAAGGAGAGTCAGTAGCTCAAACCTCGCTTCTATGGGCCATTCGTATCAATGTAAAAGTTGGGGCAGCGTAGCTTATGAATTAGAGCTACCTCGATAGCGTGAAAGCGGCTAACGCCTTCCGACGCGTCTCGCCTCAAGAAGGCAATTTGACATAATGTGTGGTTTCAGCCATCAGCCTGCCACCGCTGGATGAAGGACAGTCATTGGTTCTAATCTGTATATACCTGATGTCGAGAACGCTCTTTGAGTGAAAAGAACCATCGAGAATACTCCGGTAAAGTGAAGATCCTTCCCATGTGGAGGTGATGCACTCTGGGAAAGTGATGAGATTCCCAGTATCTCGAGCCATTTATCGCTTGAGGACAAGCAATCTTGGGAGGGCTGACCGTAATGTCCCTTCTCAATCCCCGATCTTCGACCGCTGGCCTTTTCCGAAACCCGGTTGGGCCTAAGGTAAAATTAGGTTTCCTATTTTGAGGTTGTCTCTTTGCCTC
Organism: Sequoia sempervirens; assembly: GCA_007258455.2. Taxonomy (NCBI): domain Eukaryota; kingdom Viridiplantae; phylum Streptophyta; class Pinopsida; order Cupressales; family Cupressaceae; genus Sequoia; species Sequoia sempervirens. The sequence goes on along the minus strand of VDFB02007374.1, from coordinate 9,558 downwards.
TGAAAGTTGGTGGATTTGATGGCGGATTCTTTCTGGGTTTTCAGAGAGCTTCGTAGTGGTATGTTCCTTTCGGCATTCAGAGCATTTTCTGGAATTTACTATTTTTAGTAAATTCTATTTTTGGCAGCTTTTCAGTTGGGTTTAGCTTGGTTGACTTCCTACTTCAGTTTGGTCAGTTGACTTGCTCAGTATTGGCTTCAGGGCACTTTCGGAGAAATAAGTTAAGTCATTTAATTAAAAGTCACGTTTTAAATATTATATTTTGACGTTGACCCCTTGGCCTAGTTGATTGACTTAATGTTGTTTTAAAAAGGTGGTCTTTTGAGGGTGGCGCCTTCATTAAGGATTATTTTAATTATTACTAAAGTCAAAGCAAGCTTATGTTGGGCGCATTTATCAAAGCATGGCATTTAATTAAAATATCAAATATTGAACCTTGAAGGAAAAGTACGCCATCTTTGAGGAGATTAGGGTTTTGGCTTGAAAGTGGATTTTAGGGTTTCGTGAAGTCAACTGGAAAATTATAAAAGGGAGGCTTTGAGCATCATTTCACATCTTTGGACTACAGTACTGTTATGCTGCCGAATTGGCTCTGGGTTCGCTTCGAGGAATGAAAGCCTCCTAGCTCGGGCATCGCTTCTTGTTTGCAAGACAACAACTAGTGGTGATTCATTGTATTGTGAGTTGCATTTAAGTTCGTGCATTGTATTTCAGCTTATTGCATACTTAGATTTGATTTGGCAAATTATAGGTTTCAGCATATTGCATTATTCTATACAGCAGATTTGAGTTTTCAATCATAAATTCAAAAAGACAAAAATATTGCATATGGGTATTCACCCATCTTCATTGTAGGCTTTAGGCGCCCCACTTCTCCCATTTGCAGATTTTTTAGAGCTTTCATTTATTTTCTAGAGCAGATCGCCCTTTTCCTTAAGCCGTACCATTCAGCTGTGCATTGGAATCCGTGCAAAATAAATTAAAGGCTTTTAGATCTGTGTTTAGTGTCCTTTCTAGGCGTCATCTCTATTGGAGTATATTGCATTTTGTTTCAAGTGATTTGGGCAAGTTAAGAGTGAGTTTTGAGCATTTGAATAGTTTCATAGGCTGCTGGTTTGAACTGCAAAATACAGATTTGTGGAAACAAAAGAAAACAGAAGTATTATTTCCAATTCCTTGTGAGAATTTGATGTGGCATCTTGAATCACGCCAAGGGATTATTATTGTATTGTAATGGTTAATATTTCCAGTTCTAATCTCTTGACAGGCGTATGATCTTCACTCTGTAAACTGACAGTAGTACTGGCAGTGATTCTTAAGCTTGTTCAATTCTGTTTGTAATGCTCAATTTCATTTGAAGTTTGTAATAGATAAATCTCCGCCCTATGGTAGCTACTTCCCATCCTGGGTAGCAAGCACATTCTGGGTGTTGAGTAGTTTTATCTTTCAGCATTTCTCTTTCAAGCATTGTCATTGTAATCACTCCGTCATATGGTCGCCCCTCACTCCGCATTGGATTGGGTAGCACATACTTGACGTCGAGTTCCCTTTCCAGCATTTAGAGTAGAAGATACTCTGACCAATGCTCGCCATCATCGGCGCCATATCGTTAGAGTTACAGCATAAGCAGTTTGATTTTAGATCCTCTGACCAATGCTCGCCATCATCGGTGCCATACTGGTTAGAGTTGCTTCAGTACGTTTGGGTTTATCTTCTAACCTTAACGGGTATTTGATTGTAATGTTGTAATCTGATAATTGAAAAAATCGAAAAAATTGGCTCGGAATATTTCACACAACCAGCAGGAAGAAGCAAATCACACGAGGCCCGGAGTCTAGAAAGAAAGAGCCAGTTCGGCAGGAGCCTGTTCAACCTGAGCCTCCACGAGTTGCAGTTGAATCGCCGACCCCATTGGAGACACGTTCTCCAAGTATACAAGAGGTTTCCTTGTTTGCTGATCAAAGAAATGCATTGAATCAGGTGCGAGCGGTACAGGAAAATAATCAGCCACCACAGAGAGAGTCAATTGGCCAGAGCGTCAACGCACCTAGTAGAGATGATCAGCAGACTGATGAGGGGACTGCTACTAACCCTCAGCTTCAGCAAAAGTTAGGGACGGAATGGGAAGATGATGATGATATAGTTTCAGGACATACTCAGCCACTTGAGGATGATGAGCCTCACCAGAATGATGTAGAAGTTGAACAAGTCTGTGAAGTAGAGGCACAAGAATAGCAGCCATTTGATATACAGTATACAGTACCTGATTGGCTCAGGGAGAGGATGAGAAGGAGCCCCAGCGAAGAAATTGATCCAGCGGTTGAGATGGAAGAGTTTTTTAACAGAATCAGCGCGCCTCCACAAAAGAAGAGAGCACGAAAGTTTTCAAAGATTTCCACTGGAGAGGATGGCTCTCGCACCCTTCACATGGCAGTGCCACAGGTTAATTGTGACCGAGATGAAGCAGTACCTGAGAATTATGTGGTCACAATTTTGGAGTTAGGACGCCCCATAGGTGCATAGATTGTTGAGGAGTGTGACAACTCCTACCTCGCCCTCAAGGACAGGTTATTTAAAAAGGAAGGAAAGTACAAAAAGTTGAAAAGAGAGCATAAGGCTTTGATTGGATATGTACAGCAGTTGTCTCGTCCTCGTGGGCAGGAGATTCCAGCGATAGAGCTTCCACCTGAGATACGTAGAGAGTCGATTAGTGGCTTGTTGGAGTTGGGGAAGATGGCACAGGAGGCAGACAAGTGGGTTTCAGGAGTTCGTGCTGAGACAGAGAAATTTATGGAGGACCTTGCTCTTGCTTTTCAGCTGGCCTCTAGTATTTTGGCACGTATGGAGGCAGTTGATCAGGCCTAGGGAGATGCTTTTGTTTATCAGAGCAAGGTTATTCGGCATCTTGAGGCATTGAGGCATGTTCCTTTGCGGTTGCTGATTGATGGAGGAGTCATTCAGGAGATTGACAGGTACGACTTTTCTAGATGGTATTCTTCAGCAATCACGGGACGTGGTTTCTTCAACGCGGCACAGGCAGATTCAGCCAGAGTACGGAAGGCTATGGCCAATATCATTGATGGAGTCCAGAATACTTTCGAGGCCATATTTGCTAGGCGGTTGAATCCAGATGAGGTAACTACTGATAATCTGAGGGGTAGGCTGGTGCCTTACTTTTCAGAGGTGAAGACCTTCGTACAGGATGACTTTGAGAACACTTCCACTTTCTCCAGCTTGGTTCAGAGCACGCAGGATTCCTTAGTTGCTTAGAGAAAATCTTGTACAAGGCATGAACATTCAGTCACTGTGTTAGAGTTCCAGCTTGATTGCATTCCACCTATTTTAGTTCAGGAAGTTGAGGCTGTACTTGGCAGGTTCATTGAGTTTGCAGCCAGAGAGAAGGATAATGGGAATGCACTACTGGACGATGATCTTCTAGAAGACTAATTGTCGGCATTAATTTCCTTTACTATTTTTGGGAGTGAGTGGGAATCTTTGCTCATTTATTACCACTCCCCATTCTGGCAGTTTTTAGGGTTAGGGCTGAGGTGGCTTAATCTTAGCCACTCTTTTGATTGTAATCTTAGCATCCATTGGACTGGGCTATCTATAAAAGAGGGAGTCCCCCTCATTTGTACCTCATTAGAATTAGAATTAGATTAGACTAGAGATTGGAGATCAGAGTAGAGGCTAGAGCAGAGAGGCATTTTGTTTAATAGCTTAGCATAGTGTGGAGAAGAAAGAAAGTTTTCCCTTTGAAAACTTTTGTGGAGATTGTTGTGTAAAACTTTCATGATAATAGATCTTTTCATTGATGGTGGAATTCGTCTTTGTCATGGATAGCTAGCAAGGTCTCTTCATCCTTTCGGATCCAAGTAGCATAAAGTAGCATAATTCTCATTTCATACAAGTAGTTTACTTTGGATGTGTGGTGTTTTATTGAGGTAGCTTCATTTCATTCCATACCACTAGCAACTTGTCGATGATAAGTTCACCTTGCGTGGTCGACTGGAAATTATCTTGAGTTTAACTTCGATTGTGATTTGTATGCTTATATGCGTCGTCTTGATGGTGTATGTATGCTAAATTGTAATCTGAACATCTTTTGCTATCCCTTTGAAGATTGCACCAATTTTGCTAAAGCTGTCCAACGTGAGGCTAGGTGAAATTCGGTCGAAATCTACTGAAATTGAGCTCCACATATCTTGCATTTAGAATAGAATCTAGAACTTTCTCACCCTTATACTCATTTACTTTCCGTTTATCTTTGGGTAGTTTTAGGAAAACGTACTTATTGCCAAATCATACGCGCAAAAATCCCTTCCAATCATCCATCTACTGTTAACTGCAAAAATCTTGAACAATTGTGTAAGTCCCCTCATGAAAACAAAGAATTGACATCAAACCAATCAGGGTATTCTAAGTATTTCGGAACCTTGGAGTTGAACGTGCGAACTTTCTTGCAATCTTAGCGCACGGAATACTTTGATCAAGAGAGAACGGAGTAGCCTTCGGACTATTTTGTTCTGCTGATTAGTGCGGTCATAAAAATCACATCAACAAACCAGAATATGGTGTTGGCACTCTTGTCAATCCTTTCCTTGGGTTGAGTGATGCTAGTTTGTTCTGGGAGTTGAATTTGAAGTCATCTTATGTTTCATGCTCCAGTGTTCCTGAAGCTTTCATGGATAGGTTTCAAAGGTTCATTAGAGGGAATGCCAATTTTACAAGTATGCACTTGATTTTGACTAGCACTCAGAGATGTGCTATGTCTTCTTTCCGAAGTGTTGGAGATTATTTTCAGTTGGGTATATCCAGGCTTGGGATTCTCAACATGGGTTGATGGAGCTTACCGCTTGTGGAAAGAAGAATTTATGGAGGAATAAGGATCAAATTTTCAGACTTTTTGGTGTTATTCCCTTCTTTAGCAGCTTCTTGATGGTTCCATTTGTTCATCAACAAATGGATTGGAGAGAGATTTTGAGTATGGGATGGAGAGATGAACGATTGGTTGTTCTTGGGAGTGATCCTCGGCTAAGACTAGGGCAAATTTGGAGACACGAGTTTGCTGATTGGAGGCAGACCAGCCGCCTTACTTGTGCAGTTACCCTCGTTTGGGAGAGTTTGTTCATCACTACTTGTCGAAGAGGTGGTAGTTTTCAATTGGAGATTGCTCTAGTGCATTTTCCTGCCACTTTTGAGGAGTCACCTTGCAGCTCGATGGTCATCTCACATGCTCACACTTGCGAATTTGAGTGGTGTTGTTGTTTTCCTTTGTGTAGGACTCTTGAATTAGACTGCACTACGCTGACTCCAGCCTTGATCAGCAGCAATCATTTGTTCCTTCACACCTTTCCTACTCTCCAAGTTCATCTTATGATGGCTTGTGATGTAAACTTTGATAGTTTACTCTTGGTGTTGGTTCAGGACTGCGGATTTTCACATGCTTTGGTTCACCACTTTGAGGCTCTTGGAGTGAGAAATGTAAGAGTTTTTAGAAATCTTCATGGTTACACCCGAATAATTCAGGGGAGGCATAGTAGATTCATGTGGAGTCATGAGTTAAGATTTGATGAGCTCTTGCAAAGGATTGCTTCTCTCTTTGAAAGAAGTTTTGGAGAGGTCACATTTGCAATCACGGCTGTGTTAGATACCTTATGGAGGCTGACATTACAGCTGAGCCGGGAGGTGACGGTCTTCACTGCTTCAGGATAGATGGTAGCATTGTTAGATATTAATGACTTCAACATTTTGGCACTATACTTTGAAAGCGACTGAGTATCAACATTTCCAAGCAGATGGGTCTCCTGCACTTACCATGGAATCACACTGCCTGGCATGACCGGCCAAATTCCAGAGTTAGGGTGGCATTGTTGGGCGACGCTACTCTGGGAAGGGCTGACTGTAGTCCCCATTTTTGCGCAGCACCACACCTTTCAGCGATTGATGGCCTATCCCCTGCGGTGCCGGCCGGCTAAAGGTCAAAGCCGTGAATTAGGGTTTCCTGGTCAAGCTGCGGAGGTTCTTTGAAGATCTCAGGGTTTGCATCTGAGCTTGGGATTTTAGTTTCCAGCATTCTTCTGGCTTTTGGTGAGAGCCTGAATGTAGGAAGATGCATTGTGACATTCTCCGAACTTCTTTGGGACTTCATTTATTTTTAGCAACCTTATTTTGAAAGGTTCGGAAATTTAATCGTTCTACCCAACCTCTTCTAAACGCTCATGGGATAATTCTCATTTTTGGCTTAAGGGGTTCATTTTGGAGAAATAAGTTTATTTAAAGTCAATAAAGTTTTATTTTATAAATTAACCCCTTGTCCTAGTAATATGACTTTAAGTTGTTTTAAAGAAGGGCACCTTGAGGGTTATTTTCTCATGAAGAACTTATGTGATTTTACTAAAGTTTATTTGCTCAAAAGGAGATGGACGCCAACCTTGGAAAAGAAGTATTTTATTTTTAAATGTGATTTTCATCCCTCAAAGAGAGGTATGCCATCTTGATGAAAGAGAATTGGTCAAAGTAAAAACCTAAAAACTACTTGGTTTAGGGCGTACTTTCTAGAAGCCTCCAGAGTCTTCTCTTCAGTCTATAAAAGGAGGCTCCCTCTCTTCATTGGATTATCTGATATTTTTCTACTATTATGCTGCTGGAATGAAACCAGACATTAGCTTCGAGGAATGCATACCTCCTAGCAAGGATCAGTTTCGTGTTTGAAAGATAACATCTAGCTAGTAATGGGATTGCTTCTCATCCAAAGGAAGCAAAAAGAGCTTATTGTGAAGTTTTGTGAAGGTTTCTTCAGATTTTGTGTTTGCAGGACTAGCACAGTTGGAAGACATTTTTATTCATAAGTCCAAGAATTAATTTAATATTGTTTTGGGTGTCTTTCCCTTGAGTTTCTCTACTTAGGGCGCCCCTTTCCTAGAAGTTACAGATTTTTATATGATGTCTTTGATTTTATAGAGTAAAATCGCCCCTCTTAGAAGACTGCTTCTTTCTAGGCTTTCTTGGAGTGTGTGCTAAAAGGGACAAATTAGAACTCTTAACCCTTCAAATTTAAAGGGTATTGATCCAAATAGAAAGAATATTCCCCTATATGTACACATTATCTTGATCTTTTCCCAAATGTGGCTAAGAACATAAACTAGTTGACAATAGTTGAGATCTCAAAAAGGTTAACATGTGAGTTTGCAAGCTATGTAAGAAGTTTATGAGAGAACCAATAAATCAACAGTAGACTTTACATTAGAATACCAACCAGCCATATACAATGTAAAATTTCTAAAATTTATATATCTTGCTTCAAATTCTTAATTGAATTCCATGTCAGAGATTGCAAACAATTGCGATGAATCATGAACAACATAGATGGCAGATACAAGAACTAAGTTCAAGAACCTATTTCTGATATGTGTGCTTTTATTAGATGAACAAAACTTTATCTTTAGTATACTCTGCAATATGAATGTGACCTATATTAATTTCCACAAGCAAGTTCATGTTGCTCATCACAAGGACAATTTATAATAAGCTTTGAAACTCATACTGTAGCAAAAAAGTCAAAAGAAGAATTACCTTTCCTATTTCTAGTAAATAATTCAATTAATCACATTAAGCAGATATTGTTCAAACTGTGCTAGAATATGTCCCTTATATTTACAACACATGATTAATATTACACATATTTCAACTAGCTTGTCCAAAATTAGTTTACTTATTACTACTCTAAATAGCATAGTTGGGTGAATATAAATAGAAAATTACTACCGCCTAAAGCCCATTGACTTCTTTTTCCAAGACGACAGCACCTTGTATGCAAAGTTTATAGTAAACAATTTAAATTCTATAAAGAAAACAATAATGTAGGTGTTCAAGTCAAAGACAAACTTTGAAACTTCAAAGATACCTCTAAATTTACTGCTGTCACTCTTCCACTTGTAGTTGCGACATAAACCTTGCTCCTAATCTGAATAAGTTATCCAAGTACAATATTATCAGACATAACTAGTAAAATAATTGGTAGACTTTATGAGGTCAATACATAAATCAATTGAGTCAACCAAATTCAATTCTGCACTACATGAGGCAAGCTTTCTCTTCTGAATATGCAATCACCTAGAAAACAAAGATGGCATTCAGAAGTGAACGGGTTTTATGAAAATGTACTGTACTTTGCAAAGAATAAAAGAATATACTCTTATATTTCATTCAATACTCTCCAAATAAATAAATTATATATATAATCTATAAGCTTAATTTCAAAGATATCCAAACGATTTGTAGAAGGAATTGTATTGTGAGCTTCAGGGGACAAATAACAAAGTTTCCAAGAGATGTGGGATATGGTTAGGGTTACTGCAATGCAATTTTGAAAAAGAGTACGGGGACAAGGTCCATGTCATTGAACCAAAATTTCCTACAGACTAAGAAAAATACAATAATCTAGAATAATAGGAGTTGTTATTCCATGTTTGAGTTGTAGCAATGGGCAATACATGATGTTGTGATTCCGAAAATACAAGTTGATTATCCAGTTTGTGCTCATATAGTTAATAAGGCATTGGAAATAGCTTATATGACGATGAATGAAGCTAAAACTTGTCACATACATGTTTACAACACCCATGGAAGGACCAGGAATCCATTTTAGGACTTTGAAAGGCATGTCATCACTTACTTTCAAGCATGATCGGATAATCAATTAATCAAACTAGCTCAGTACCCTTTTATTAAGGTTTTTAAGCTAATTTAAGGCAAAAATGCTTATTTAAAGTCCCCCAGGTGCAGTATCATTACAAGCTCATCATATCAATCCAATAATTACAGTAAATCAATACAGAACAAACTTAAGACACCATGTGAAACTCATGGATTTTAAGGAATCCCGTTATTTGTTGGTGTAAACACTCGCTGATTAACATGGCCCAATCAAAGTGTTCCTTGTTGTCGATAATCCGGCAATGACATAGAACATCCACAATCGAAAAATATTAGCTTCCTCCTGACCTGTAACCCGGTTGAGAAAAATTATCAAGATATCAATTTCGTCCTTGAACTCCCCACGCCCAACCTTCTTTGCCATGTTAGTCTTCAGCTCTTTTAACCATATTTGAGCAGCCTTTCTCTGAGATCTTTCTTTGTCTCCGTACCATATCTTGTCGCAATCCTCAATGACTATGGTAAAATTGTCTGAGCGAGGTGGAATAGCAAAGCACTTCTCAACGTCCCTCGGCTTGAGGCTACAAATGACTCTCCCATCGGCTGATCTGACTTGTCTTGTGGATGAGTTGTAATGCTTTATGCAAGCAATGATGAACTTGAGATCAAAGACCATGATAGGAATAGATGCTGTTGCTAGCAACCCGGAACGCTCAAGATTTTTGACTGTCGTGTTGCTAATACCTTCCAACGTGCTCAGCTTGACCACTGGATATACATGACCCAAGTCTGTGTCCGAGGTTTTCAAAAATTCATGTACCAAGACTGATTTGGCTTTGTATTCTACTGGTTAAATTGCATTTTGAAAATTTGGATTTTTGACTATAAAGTCGGATATGT
>VDFB02007373.1:0-27376 GCA_007258455.2 Sequoia sempervirens | reverse complement strand
TCTTATTTATTTAAATAATTTTGTTGAAAAAATATTAACCCATATATTATAAGACATCTCTTTAATAATTTGTAGAAAATGGCTAAAATATCATTTTACCTATTTATAAGAGAAGGCAAAACTAACCCATCAAAACTGTGATGGCCGCCATGTTTTGGAGTCGGTGTTATAATTTGTTTCAATAATCCATTCCGTTACCTTCTCTTAAATAGAAAGTTTACGGTGTTTAGTTATCAATTGAAAGTGTCTGCAAGCAGCTGGTGCCCTTTGAGGCATCGGTGGATGTTATTCCTAACCGTTGTAACGTCCCGGGTTCGACTTGGGCCGGCTGAAAAAAGAAAATGATGAAAAAAATAGGCAGTACTACATAGTACTCCGTTTTTCAATTTTCCAACTTGGCGTGCTTAGTTGGAGTTTTTTATTTCATTCGTTTTAAGGCTATTTTGATTCCAAGTTTTTATTTCATTTGTTTTAAGGTTATTTTGATTCCAAGTTTAACCCTCCGAAGATTGGAAATGGTTCCATTTCACGACTAAACCCCATCAAAAGGTTTGAGTGGTTCTCTCCTCGCTTGTTAGAAAAATTAAATATGAGATGATTTATTAATTCATTTTCACAAGTTCGAGTAATAGGTTTTAGGTTTTCTTGAATACTATTTTAAAATCTAATGTTACCCATTTTGTCTAGTATATTTTCTACAAGACTTGTAGGCTTGTCTATGAAAAAACACGTATTTCACTTAGGAGTTTCAAGCCCTAAGGGCCAAGAGTTCCTTCTATGGATAGATGGGGATCATCAAGTGTTTCTTAATTGTCCTTTAGCTATTATTTTGTGGTTAACCAAGAATGGTGTGAACTCAATTTGAAGTAAGAATGATATAAAAGAGAACAATTTCCTCCTTTCAATCAATTTTTGATTTAGGATAACACACTCCATAATTTCTTGTAGTATGGCATTAGGATATTTTAAAACAACTCCATATTTTGCATATTGGTTTTGTTGTAAATGATAATTAAATAAAATTATTTTAATACATACATTGAAATGACATTCATGACCAACCATAATTTATTTGATGTGTTGAAGTGATATATCCCCTAATGTAGAGTAGCCTATGGTATCCATTATTAGGTATTACATCATCAGATAATGTTATGGATACAAACAAATATACAATTGATTGCTCATCAATAACCTCAACACATTTCTTATAAGATTGTGAAAGTGTGCGCTGAAAGCATAGTAGCGAGTCCCACTTCTAGGTCAAAATTTTAAAAAGGCCAAAAATCACATCCAAAATTGTTGGGGTTAGATTGAAGTTTGACCAAAATGAGGAACCTGGCCAAAAATCACCTAAAATCTTTTGGGTTCAATTGAAAGGGGGTTCAATAAAACCTAGTAAAAGCACATGTGGTGTGGTATGGCACTGCATGCTTGCTTCAATCTATTTTTTATAAGGGGATTTCACCAAACATACCCCTAAATAAAACCTACATATGTGACACCCATATGATAATATTTTCTTCTTATATCCACATGTTGCAATTTTAAAGGTCAAAATAGTCAATGCCACCATCTAGAGACAAAAAATTCATGTGTGCATAGTCCTTAGAATTAACATTCTAAAAGGTATAATATATATTTTTTCAATGTTCTATTTTTTATATCTTATAAGCAAGATAGTTCTACGACAAAAAAATAAAGACCTATATTCAAGATATTAGGAAAAATAACAAACTAGGTCAAGAAGATTCAAAAAAGTATATTGAACTCCACATCAATGCCCTTATTTCAACATAAGCAATCATTTTTTGATAAATAAGAAAAATAAACATGTTTTTTATTACAGAACGGACCCCAAAACTCTTTACAAAATAAAACATTGCTTTAGCAAATAACCAAAAATAGAGCAAACAACCAAAAAGAAGCCAAAAACCAACAAAACAACAGCCATAAAGAGGCACATAAAATAACACGCAACTAGAGATTCTTTAGGATGTTCGCCGCTTCCAAGTCATTGTCAATAATCCTTTGATGAAATTTCATAACTTCCACAACCTCTTCAGCAGGAATTCCAATATTAGCATTCAACTTGGTTTTGTTATGGGTTCTAGATGAAGGACCTGTCTCACTTGCCACTTTCTGTTGGGCTCCAACACCAACCATAACATCTTTCATACCAGAGTCATCCCCTAACCACTTCCTGGCTTTCTTGTTCAACAAACACAAACCTTCAACTTCATTACACATAGCATGCTTGCTCACCTCAAGAACCTTCTCCAATTTTTGATTGGAATGATCCAACTTTTCTTCTAGAACAATAATTCTAGGCTCATAGGAATTTTTCATATTAATCATCTCATCAGCAATCATTTTAAGAGTTTCAAGAAGTTGATTAACCTCAAGCTAGACCTTACTAACTTGATCCTGAACATTAGGGACCCTAGAGGAAGAAGGCTCATCAAAGTTGGGTATGTGCAGGATCATCATGGAAAAAATAGGCCCTTAAGTGGCAAAAAAATTAGAAAAATTAGAGTTAGGAAACTTGACATAAAAATTTGAATAAGTTATCTATATTATTTCAAAAATATGTAAGAATGGAATTCGTAGCAAATTGAATGTAGTTTCTAAACTGCTAGGTTTATTTAAAAAAAAATCTATTTGTTGAAAATTTGAAATTTCAATGTAGTAGTACTTAAATTTCAAGGAAAAAACAAGTAGTTGTCTGTCTAACCACCCTAACCACAATAAATTATAATATTTTAGATATGCGTGAGACTCAATGCAATGTGATGCATATTTTTTATGGCAATTTTTTTTTAGTAAATAATTAATTATGAATATTTTATTAAATCTTTTAAAAAATATAAAACTTGTCTCGTCGACCACCTTAACTTGGTCAAAACTTCATGAGGCCATTTTATTTTTTAATCCCTATAATTATGTGAAGCACATAGAATGTGACACATGATTTGAATTCAAAAATGTAAGTACCATTTGAAATCTAGATGTTTTCAATCCAACCCTATCAATCCAGGACTTTTAGTCATAATTTGAATAAATGAATAATAATTGCCAACCAAATTCAAAATAAGGAATTTATATCAGGTGGAAAGGCGAGGAATCTCCTTTAAAATCCTTTTTGTTTCATCAATTTTGGGTAAAAAAAATAGTTGTCAGCCACATACCCATCATATTGCCACTTTTTTGGCTATCATGATCACACTTTAATACCTGAATTGTTAGTCATGGCTCTATCCATGACATTATGGTAAAATTCATTTCATGGAAGACCCATTTAAAATGTGAATAGGGGTTAAGGAACCCTCTTGCCTCCAACAAAATTAGGCATATCTTCCTTCCTGATGTTGAAACCATCCCTATCAGCCGCACACTCCTCTTAGGAGTCACTACTGATAGTGTCTTTTTCAAAGGCCTCCTTCCCTTTCTGACTAGAAACATCACCTTTAGCCAAATCCTACTCCATCATTCGATCCTCATCACCCTGTGAATTACCATCAACGAGCGACAAGTCACTCACTTCATGCTCTTGCACCTATTTCCTCTTAGGTTTCTTAGGAAGATTCATCATCTCCAACCCCTCTTTTTTCATCAAATTAGAACCAGGGGAAACCCCATTTGGACCCTCAAACCAATATCCTTCTTGCTCATTTTTCCCAGAAGAACACCCTTTAGCTTCTTACCTCATGTCGCCTTCAAAGTTTTAGACTTTTGATTGTCATAGGAAAGGTCTGTAATACCTCTCCTCTTACTGTTTGGATTTATTATTTTTCTATGCGTTCGTTTGCTACTTGTGACTATGATGGTACTGTTATTGTGCAATTTGGTTAGTTAGACATTTGATGATGTTATTCCATTAGTAGACATGATTATTTCATATGACATTATGGTTGGTTATGTTAGTTGATTTTCAGAACTATGTTATGATGCAATGAGTTAATGAATTATGTTATGAGATGATTTTTAGTTAGAAATGTTAATGTATTGGTTATATTATAATTGTTAGAATAGGTGTGATGAAGGACAATATAGCATCACTCATTCGCGAGTGCCCTGCTATGTTGTGATTCCTTCTCACAATGCAGTGCTTTAATTTAATGCTTCAATATATATATATATATATATATATATATATATATATATATATATATATATATATATATATATATATATATATATATATATATATATATATATATATATATATATATATATATATATATATGTATGCACATGTACACGACTTCGTTTGTATGCAGGATTTGCAGGTACAAGTTTTGATTCCACCTGCTTCAGCAGGACAGGGCAAGCACCAATAGCCCAATGGTTAAATGTTGGAAACAGAGGTGACGATGAAGTCATCCCGTCCCATGATGTCAGACCGTCTTATTTGATTGGTATTGTTCATTTTTGTGATTGTCGTCATTGTGGTTTGTGTTTTGTGTTTTGTCGTATTTTAATTAAGGTGGCATTTTATAAGTTATGATTTATTTTATTTAAATGATTGAAATGATTATTAATTTTAATGTTAGAATTTAATTGTATTAAATATTTAAATGTTTTAAAAGTCGTGTTTCAATTAAATGATAATTAAATATTAAATGGGTTTTAATTATTTTAATCAATTATCTGGTGGAGGATAATTATTAGAATAAATTATTTAAATTGGATAGATAATGTGATGTGCAAGTAAAGTGGTAAAAATAGAAATTAAAACAATAAAACAAATAAGAGACTGAAAAAATTGTGAGAACGAATAAGAATACAAATCTGATTTAAAAGCTTGCTTTTAAAGAATTATTTTCTTTTATTTTTGATTTTTAGAGTTTTGGGGAAAAATGGACAATATCTTTTATTTTAATTATGAACTTTTGCAAGTTTTCTCAGACAGAGGATTATTGAGACAGAAGTTGTGCAAGTTAATGGTTCTGTACTGTTGAGTCTTCTAAAGTTTTCGGGAAAGATATTTCAATCTTTTGCTTGCTATATTTTGAGGAGAGTTTTAGAAAGGGTTTTGCAATCTTTTGTTGGTATTATTCTGGAGTCTTTTGAACAAAGAATGGGATTTGAGTTCGAGCACGGAATCTTGGAGAGGAGATTTTGGAAGCAGAAACGAGAAGCACTTCGTAGAGGCCATCAGAATCAAGCTAGTTTTCAGCAGATTCTCGAGAGCGTAGGACTACAGGTTCCACCCTCTCTCCTCTTAACTATTTTTGGAATCTGCGAAAAGAGTAGAAAAGTGTTTTGAATCATTCTTTACTTTTAAATGAAAATCTTTCTAAGAATTAGATAAAAATGATTTCTCTGAGAAAAGAAAATAAATAACTAAATAGGCCCTCATTGAATGAAAAATTCTTTTCAAAATTTGAAATCATTTCTATTGCAAACAAACAGAAGAAAATTATGTCAAATTTCATTCGAATATGCCCAATTTCTCTCTATTTTTACTATGGAAAAAGGCTAATCCTTTTATTTTAATGGGTTTGAAATATGCTTTAAGCATATATATATTCTATTATCTTAAATGTATGATTTTCTGTATTTACACAGAAAAAAAAATTCTCTGAATAAATAAATAAATATATATATATATATATATATATTTGACATATATACTTATATTATTGATCTTAAATTAAAAGTATCTGTGTTTAAAATAGTTGAAAATTTGTTGTTCTTGATTTCATCAGCGTCTGTACCTAAAAAAGGATGTAATTTTATTTTATAGAAATAAACTTAGAATAAAATAAAATTTGTAAATAAAATTTTATAAAAAAATAAAAATAAGTTTAAGTGTATGGGAGAGGAGAGGGATGGCTGAGGGCAGTACCCCCTCCCTGCCCCTATGTCTGGGAACCCTGAGGCGATTATTAGTAGTCCATGAGTGGCTTTGGAATCCTCTGGTTTGCTGTGGCAGCGATCGTATGGTAAAATAATATCAGTCACAATGGATGGGACTTGTCTTTTTAATTTTTTTTTTATTATTTAAAATTTGGCTTTTTATTTTTAAACATGTATATTTTTATTAATATACTTTTAAATATTTTTTTTTTTATATAAATTCATTAATAAATTCTTATATATTTGTTAAATGTTTTATATATATATATATATAGTGTATACTCATAATTTGAGTATAATTATATTCATTTATGTTTATTTGTAAAATTTGAGAATTATAAGAAAGAAAAATGTTAATAGGTATATATTTTCTAAATATATATAGTATATTTTTGTAATAAGTTGTATTATTAATCTAGATAGTTGTAAGTTTAGAATTTATTGACTGGGATGTATTTGTGAAAATTGTAAAGTTGGAATTTTATGGGTTATTAAATAAAATAAATTATATATG
This sequence comes from Sequoia sempervirens, assembly GCA_007258455.2. Taxonomy (NCBI): domain Eukaryota; kingdom Viridiplantae; phylum Streptophyta; class Pinopsida; order Cupressales; family Cupressaceae; genus Sequoia; species Sequoia sempervirens. The sequence continues at coordinate 21,000 of VDFB02007373.1, read as the reverse complement.
ATAGTGAAAATTGTTATTGTATGTTTTAATTTCAATGGTTTCTCGAGTTTCCTTGGTTGGAAGTTTTAATGTATTTTTAGATATTTATCGGATGTTCTTTGTTAAGAATTAAATATTTTAACGTAGGATTATTAACCTTTTTTGTGTTCTTTATAACAATTCAAAATTGAAGTGTTTATGTAATTGAGTGAATCATTTGCCTTAAACTATGAAATCATATGGTCTCATTATTGCTTTCCATTTAAATGATTGTAAACTTTACTCCTCGATGTGGGAACCCGTTGTTGATTTTGTAACCTTGTTCCAGAGGCTTGCTTAATTTTAATGTTCTCTTCATCTTGATTATACTTTTGGAAATTGATACTTAATGGTTTATGTTAGGAAGGGTTGAACGGTTTGTTAAGACTTTTGGATTATGAATTATTGTGAGAGGGTTCATGCCTCGCGTGTTCTTGTTGTGGTATTATGTTTAGTTCAACCCTTGCCTAGTTTTGATTTATGTTAGGGGTCATAGGGAGAGTGGCTCTTCGTGGGCGCCGGCGCCTCGGAAGGAGGAAGTGCTCAGGGGAACCCACGTAAGAGTAGTTAAAAAAGTGATAACCTAAAAATAGAATTTAGGGGGATGGGTAGTAAAACACACAAGATAATTAACATTGGATTCCTCGTCTATGCATTAGGGCTATCATAGACTAATGATAGACTGAGTAGGCCATGGTCGGCAAAGTCGTAATCTCGTCTTCATGAGAGGTTATCAACTCCGCATGAGCTACCCTATGGTGCCGGCGCCTCAGGTAGGAGGAAGGGCTAGGGGATCCATAGATGGGTGCGAGCGCCTCAGTTGGAGGAAGTGTCAGGGGATCCCATGAGAGCTATGCGATGACACTCTCCACTTGACACCCGTTTGCCTTGTTCTTGTTGCCTCTGGAATTGTGTACTGAATTGTTGTTTCAGATTTATATGGAATTGTATTCTGGTTATTGTTTAGATTTATTTGGAAAGGAATTTTGGATGTTGTTTCAGTTCTAATAGTTTTGTACTTTTATTGTTGATTCAGATTCTTGTGAAAATGATATAGGAATGTTCTTTGTTGTCTTGTTCTATTGTTAATGCTTTGTTTAATTGTGATGAGTTTCATAGTTTTAACTTGTTATGTGATTTGTGAACGTTGATGGTTGTTTTATTGTATGTCTTGAGTTGTAATTGTTTTGTACTATGTTGTTGTTGAGTCAGTTTGACATTCATGGTCGGGTTCTCTTCCTCGTCACCTCCTAGCACGGGGGGTGATTTACTTGTAATTCACATGGTTGGGTGGAACGTGCTCTGCACCCATTGGGTTCCCCATCAGCATCTTGTCTTCTCAACATTTCTACAGTTGGAGTTGTACCAGTGTTCACTTTGTATTTCAGATTTCATTGTACTTGTATCATCCCACATGTTTGGAAAATTCAATGTAATTCAATTATCAAGAGATTGTAATGTAACATTAAAACGATGATGTAATAGTTAGGATCATTTGTATCTTTATTAAGAGATTTATTATGGTTGTATTATGTGATGTTTATTATTCTCACATCACGGTTATTGGATGTATCCTCATTCATGGATATTATAATATAAATGGTTATGTTGTAATCTTTATCTTTATTTCCGTTTAGTTGTTGCGATGTAACCTCGCGTGCCTCAGAGAACTAAGTGTGTTAATGTATGTAATGTGTTATGTGATTATAGTTCAATGTATTTGCATGTTTAATTTAATTGTTTTAAAAAAATATATATTTGTATTGTGTGTGTTCTCTGGGGTTTGCACGACGGGTGTTACAACTTGGTATCAGAGCATAGGTTCGCACACTGGGACACTATGAGCCCATTGTGTTGACTTATCTGCTCGTTCTTGTAGGAGCGTGTGTTTTCGTGTGTGTGGTTTGTGGCGTGTTCTCTGCGTGGTTGTTGTGTGCTTACTCTTATCTATTTAATGGCTTCTTGGAGTAAGCCATATCCTTGGGGGGAGGATGTAATACCCCCATGTTATTAATGCTTTTTAGAATTATTTGTTACTCTTATGTGTGAGCTTGATACTAGTTTGTAATGGTGATTAGTTCACCGACTTGGTGTATGAGGGTGCCTCATGTATTAGGGAATCTTATTCCTTTTCTTTACCGGCTTCTAGGAGTAAGCCGATTTTATGGGGGGGAGGATGTAATACCCCTCCTCTTACTGTTTGGATTTATTATTTTTCTATGTGTTTCTTTGCTACTTGTGACTATGATGGTACTGTTATTATGCGATTTGGTTAGTTAGACATTTGATGATGTTGTTATTCCATTAGTAGACATGATTATTTCATATGACATTATGGTTGGTTATGTTAGTTGATTTTTAGAACTATCGTATGATGCAATGAGTTAATGAATTATGTTATGAGATGATTTTTAGTTAGAAATGTTAATGTATTGGTTATATTATAATTGTTAGAATAGGTGTGATGAAGGACAATATAGCATCACTCATTCGCGAGTGCCCTGCTATGTTGTGATTCCTTTTCACAATGCAGTGCTTTAATTTAATGCTTCAATTTTATATATATATATGTATGCACATGTACACGACTTCGTTTGTATGCAGGATTTGCAGGTACAAGTCTTGATTCCACCTGCTTCAGCAGGACAAGGCGAGCACCAATAGCCCAACGGTTAAATGTTGGAAACAGAGGTGACAATGAAGTCATCCCATCCCATGATGTCAGACCATCTTATTTGATTGGTATTGTTCATTTTTGTGATTGTCGTCATTGTGGTTTGTGTTTTGTGTTTTGTCGTATTTTAATTAAGGTGGCATTTTATAAGTTATGATTTATTTTATTTAAATGATTGAAATGATTATTAATTTTAATGTTAGAATTTAATTGTATTAAATATTTAAATGTTTTAAAAGTCATGTGTTTCAATTAAATGATAATTAAATATTAAATGGGTTTTAATTATTTTAATCAATTATCTGGTGGAGGATAATTATTAGAATAAATTATTTAAATTGGATAGATAATGTGATGTGCAAGTAAAGTGGTAAAAATAGAAATTAAAACAATAAAACAAATAAAAGACTGAAAAATTGTGAGAATGAATAAGAATACAGATCTGATTAAAAAGCTTGCTTTTAAAGAATTATTTTCTTTTATTTTTGATTTTTAGAGTTTTGGGGAAAAATGGACAATATCTTTTATTTTAATTATGATTTTTTGCAAGTTTTCTCAGACAGAGGATTATTGAGACAGAAGTTGTGCAAGTTAATGGTTCTGTACTGTTGAGTCTTATGAAGTTTTCGGGAAAGATATTTCAATCTTTTGCTTGCTATATTTTGAGGAGAGTTTTAGAAAGGGTTTTGCAATCTTTTGTTGGTATTATTCTGGAGTCTTCTGAACAAAGAATGGGATTCGAGTTCGAGCACGAAATCTTGGAGAGGAGATTTTGGAAGCAGAAACGAGAAGCACTTCGTAGAGGCCATCGGAACCAAGCTAGTTTTCAGCAGATTCTCGAGAGCGTAGGACTACAGGTTCCACCCTCTCTCCTCTTAACTGTTTTTGGAATTTGCAAAAAGAGGAGAAAAGTGTTTTGAATCATTCTTTAATTTTAAATGAAAATATTTCTGAGAATTAGATAAAAATGATTTCTCTGAGAAAATAAAATAAATAACTAAATAGGCCCTCATTGAATGAAAAATTCTTTTTGAAATTTGAAATCATTTCTATTGCAAACAAACAGAATAAAATTATGTCAAATTTCATTTGAATATGCCCAATTTCTCTCTGTTTTTACTGTGGAAAAAGGCCAATCCTTTTATTTTAATGGGTTTGAAATATGCTTTAAGCATATATATATTCTATTATCTTAAATGTATGATTTTCTGTATTTACACAGAAAAAAAAAATTCTCTGAATATATATATATATATATATATATTACATATATACTTATATTATTGATCTTAAATTAAAAGTCTATGTGTTTAAAATAGTTGAAAATTTGTTGTTCTTGATTTCATCAGCGTTTGTACCTGAAAAAGGACATAATTTTATTTTATAGAAATAAACTTATAATAAAATAAAATTTGTAAATAAAATTTTATAAAAAATTAAAAATAAGTTTAAGTGTATGGGAGAGGAGAGGGACGGCGCAGGGCCGTACCCCATCCCCTGCCCCTGCGCCAGGCCACGAATGGTCATAGCAGTCTGTGGACTGCTGGCGCAACAGTCATACGGACTGCCACGCGCAGTCCGTAGGACTGGCGCCAGTGGTCCTGTGGATGGGACTTGTCTTTTTAATTATTTTTTTATTATTTAAAATTAGGCTTTTATTTTTAAACATGTATATTTTTATTAATATACTTTTAAATATTTGTTTTTTTATATAAATTAATTAATAAATTCTTATATATTTGTTAAATGTTATATATATATATATAGTGTATACTCATAATTTGAGTATAATTATATTCATTTATGTTTATTTGTAAAATTTGAGAATTATAAGAAAGAAAAATGTTAATAGGTATATATTTTCTAAATATATATAGTATATTTTTGTAATAAGTTGTATTATTAATCTAGATAGTTGTAAGTTTAGAATTTATTGACTGGGATGTATTTGTGAAAATTGTAAAGTTGGAATTTTATGGGTTATTAAATGAAATAAATTATATATGATAGTGAAAATTGTTATTGTATGTTTTAATTTCAATGGTTTCTCAAGTTTCCTTGGTTGGAGGTTTTAATGTATTTTTAGATATTTATCGGATGTTCTTTGTTAAGAATTAAATATTTTAACGTAGGATTATTAACTTTTTTTGTGCTCTTTATAACAATTCAAAATTGAACTGTTTATGTAATTGAGTGAATCGTTTGCCTTAAACTATGAAATCATATGGTCTTGCTATTGCTTTCCATTTAAATGATTGTAAACTTTACTCCTCGATGTGGGAACCCGTTGTTGATTTTGTAACCTTGTTCCAGAGGCTTGCTTAATTTTAATGTTCTCTTCATCTTGATTATACTTTTGGAAATTGATACTTAATGGTTTATGTTAGGAAGGGTTGAACGGTTTGTTAAGACTTTTGGATTATGAATTATTGCGAGAGGGTTCATGCCTCGCCTGTTCTTGTTGTGGTATTATGTTTAGTTCAACCCTTGCCTAGTTTTGATTTATGTTAGGGGTCATAGGGAGAGTGGCTCTTCGTGGGCAACGACGCCTCAGAAGGAGGAAGTGCTCAGGGGAACCCACGTAAGAGTAGTTAAAAAAGTGATAACCTAAAAATAGAATTTAGGGGGATGGGTAGTAAAACACACAAGATAATTAACATTGGATTCCTCGTCTATGCATTAGGGCTATCATAGACTAATGATAGACCGAGTAGGCCGTGGTCGGCAAAGTCGTAATCTCATCTTCATGAGAGGTTATCGACTTCGCATGAGCTACCCTATGGTGTCAGTGCCTCAGGTACGAGGAAGGGCTAGGGGATCCATAGATGGGTGTCGGCGCCTCAGTTGGAGGAAGTGCTAGGGGATCCCATGAGAGCTATGCGATGACACTCTCCACTTGACACCCATTTGCGTTGTTCTTGTTGCCTCTGGAATTGTGTACTGAATTGTTGTTTCAGATTTATATGGAATTGTATTATGGTTATTGTTTAGATTTATTTGGAAAGGTATTTTGTATGTTGTTTCAGTTCTAATAGTTTTGTAATTTTATTGTTGATTCAGATTCTTGTGAAAATGATATAGGAATGTTCTTTGTTGTCTTGTTCTATTGTTAATGCTTTGTTTAATTGTGATGAGTTTCATAGTTTTAACTTGTTATGTGATTTGTGAACGTTGATGGTTGTTTTATTGTATGTCTTGAGTTGTACTTGTTTTGTACTATGTTGTTATTGAGTCGGTTTGACATTCATGGTCGGGTTCTCTTCCTCATCACCTCTGAGCACGGGGGATGAGTTACTTGTAATTCACATGGTTGGGTGGAACATGCTTCGCACCTGTTGGGTTCCCCATCAGCATCTTGTATTCTCAACATTTCTGCAGTTGGAGTTTTACCATTGTTCACTTTGTATTTCAGATTTCATTGTACTTGTATCATCCCACATGTTTGGAAAATTCAATGTAATTCAATTATCAAGAGATTGTAATGTAACATTAAAATGATGATGTAATAGTTAGGATCATTTGTATCTTTATTAAGAGATTTATTATGGTTGTATTATGTGATGTTTATTATTCTCACATCATGGTTATTGGATGTATCCTCATTCATGGATATTATAATATAAATGGTTATGTTGTAATCTTTATCTTTATTTCCATTTAGTTGTTGTGATGTAACCTCACGTGCCCCAGAGAACTAAGTGTGTTAATGTATGTAATGTGTTATGTGATTATAGTTCAATGTATTTGCATGTTTAATTTAATTGTTTTAAAAAAAAATTATTTGTATTGTGTGCATTCTCTGGGGTTTGCACGACGGGCGTTACAAGGTCTACCTCCTACTCACCACCCATGTCATACTCATCAAGCCCAGAGGTATTGGGGGTTGCTCTTTTTGCTTCTCTTGCCCTTAGAAGTGGCCAAAGATTTCAAATCAACATCCATGGATGCCTCCAACCCAAGAGCATAATTTTCATCATTAGACTCATCCTCTGACCTCGTAACATACTCAAAATATTTCTTCTTTTTCCCAACATTAGAAATTTTGGGTTTATCATGGATAATAAAAGACTTAACATACTCAAAAATCAATAGTATTGAACCTTCATGAAGAATAGGGTTCCTGGGGTTGCATTTGTGATCTCTTATACCATGTTCCAAAGACACCAGTAAATAAAAAGGAAAAGACACATTTTTATGCCTAAAATGATTTAGCAAAACAAAGTGATACCTTGAGAGAACAGAGAAGTGATCGTCAAGGGTGAAATACCTCATAATTTCCTGCACAACATTTCCCCATATAGCCTTGATTGGGGAACGATAATAACCTCCACATTTAGCCAACTCCAACTTCTGCCTCTCATCATCTTTAAAGAAGATATCCAGGGTCGCACTGGACTCATTTTTGTCTCTATAGACTTTTCTACCATCTATCGACAAGCTAGTGATTTCTGCGATGAGATCCTCTGTAATGTTGAAATCCTTTCCACCAATTTGCAAAACACGATTCTGTCATCCTTCAAGAAACCCATGAGATGTCTTTAAATCACGCCCATGCAATTTCTCCATGTAGGGAGTTGTGTGTGTGTCAAATGTGGAGAGGATTCTAATGTCAACACAAACCTTAATGAGATGGTTTACATTCAAAGTTTGAAGCAAGTAAAACTTACTCTATTCGTAATACAATCAAATCTTTGAAATACGTATCATTGTCCTCTATTTCTAGGGATTTATTAAACTGTTTGGTCCTTAGATTTCTATGGGCACAAAGGTTGCTAAAATGACTACCTAGAAAATGAGATTTGATGCTTAATATGCAAGCTAAGATGATTTCTATGTGCAAATGTGTGGTGGAATGATTAATGGTATGATTCTAAATGAAACAAAACAATGGAAAGGATAATGGATGCAAATATAAATGAAGGATGATGTTGATGATAGATGAGAAATGAAGATGAGCGAGATGATATGAAACTATAGTGAACTATCCATGATTATGCATATGCTCAAATGTAAACATAAAACAAACTAACCTAAAATGTAACTATGATACAATGGGGATGATAAAATGTAACTATGAAGCAATTAATTAATCTAAGATGAGAATGCAAAGTAACACATGATATGAAAACTAAGTATAAGACTCCATGAAAGCTCCAAGCTCCTATGAAAAACCTACATGGTAACAATATTCAAAGTGTGGATGAAAAATGGCATTATACCACTATTCCAATTTGTATCTCAAAATAGCATTATAACATTACTCAAAAGGTGGATGATAAATGCTAAGGAAAGAGGGTGTATTTATAGGGTTTCCCAAGCATTTTGTGAGGTGGCACCTATCAATGGTCTAGATTCGAAGGAGAAATGATAGACGGTGGAATAAAAGGAATTAGGATGTTGTCCCCTTGACCAAGAACAACATGTCATGTGTGTGAAGAGAATCCCTTGACCAATTGGAAGCATGCCAAATGTATGGGATTCCCAAGTGTGTGAAAAAAAGACCCATGTGCTCCAAATTTGTTGGAAGTGTGGGGGAATAAAGCCATGTGCTTTTTCTCATTGGTGGAAGTGTGCAAGGATAATTCTAATTAATAATTAGGCTTATTTATTTTCATGTGACCTTTATGAGGTGGCACACAAAAATTTGTAGAAATGTGATCTAATTCTTAATTAGGATTAGGGAAGATTACAAATTTAATCTTTCACTCTTCAAAGGTTACAAGTTGTAGACACCGAAAATATTCCCTAGGTCCATTCTTCATCACTAAACCTAATCCATAATCAACCAAACTCCTTCACCTAAGCCTACGTCCCATCACATAGCCTTAATTAACATAGGACACATCCCTTTCACCTAAAGTATCATACTTGAATTAAATAATCATATTATTTAATTAACCACCCTTTTCCATCTCATCACAATAAACAAATAAATAATTACATATTCCACCTATTTTCCATCTCACCCATGTGGCTAAAATAATTAAATAATATTATTATTTAATTAAGCCATTATTCTCTCAACACTTTTTAAGAGTAATGGAAACCTAAGAACACTTTTCCTTGTGCTCCCATTATCCTCACAACACATTCCAAGAATATTGGGCACTTAGGAACACTTGCCCTTATGGTCACCTTATTCTCCCAACACATCCCAAAGTTAAATCCCTTTTAGGTGCACATGTACCTAATTTCCCTCATCCTCACAACTCACTAAATTTGGTAGGTTAATCCTAGTCATTCACATTCTAATTTCCTTCATCTCCACCCTTCATCCTCTCCTAGATCCTAGGGAATTCCTCTCAACCATTCTCCACCCTTGATCTCACAATCAAATCTTGGCCATCCATTCCCAATTCCCAAAATATATAAACTCAAGCACCCCATGCCTCATTCTCATCCATAATCATTCAAGGTAAGAATATATTGTCAAAATTGGTATCATGAAAGCAATGATCATACAAAAATCAATCATCCATGGAGCAAAACATTCAACAATGGAGGTATTGGTAACATTTGAATTTAGTTGTTGTTGTTATTAGCTTGTTTTAATTTTATTGTTGAGACCTATCTAGAGGTTTGTGATAGTTTAGATAGGTTTCTTTTGCATTTCATCTATTTCCACTTACATTTCTAAATTATCACTCACACAAATATTCATTGTTTTCACTTTACATCCTCCTTCAAATCGCATCTAGAGAACTATACACCCTAGGGTTTAGCTATGTAATTTTTATATATGTTATGACCCCCTCTTATATTCACTTTACATCCTCTAATAAATTGCATTGCATGAGAAAGGACACACAAACATCCACTAACACACTACATAGAACACCCATACATATCAAGTGTTATTTCCCTATAAAACACCTCAAAAATCATGCTACAAGATGTGTTTGAGTGTACCACAAGATCATGATGAATCGTCTCATCAACATGAAATAATTTTATTAATATCACAACAAGGTATGGCATGGCAACTAGCACACTACATAGAAAAACCCTAAATATTAGGTTTTTCTTCCCTACAAAACACCTCAAAAATTATGTTACAATATGTGCTTGAGTGTACCAAAAGAGCATGGGGAATCATACCATTGACAAGCAATTTTTTATCAATATCATAATATGTGTGGTATTAACCAAGAAGTATCCAACAAAAATGGTTAGAATAGTCATCAAACTACCAATGAATTAATTACATTATAGGTGTATTTTAAATTTTCTTATTGTTGGAAACATATTTGAATTCATGCATTTATATTGAATAATATTTTTATGGTGGGGAAAACCTTTTAAAGTGGTTGCAAGGTCATATTGGATCATTAATGGTGAACTAGGACTTGTAGGGAAGTAGGTGGGAGGAACATTAAAAAAGGTCAAATTTTCAAAATTTGGGGGTTGGGAGTGACTTGTGTCTCATTCCATAATCTAGGAGTTATGGATTATGATATATGGATGGAAAGGAACTCATACCATAAGGTATATAGAGAGATGAAAGTCCAAACATGTGATCTTAAAGAGGTAACAAATCTTTGGAGTGTCAAGGATAAGATTTCAAGTGTACCTCATGATAAGTACATAGGGAGGGGGGGGGGTTGAATGTTTGACTATGATAAACATAACTTAGTACAAATGGTCAAGATTCAAGGAATTAGGGCTCAAAATTAAATCGTGTCAAGAAGAGGAAACCCAAAAATCCAAAAAGTGAAAGGGATAACTAGGAGAATAGGAAGATGGCATGTGGGAATGGATAAGTACAATAACTTAAAAAATATGAAGGAAAAATTGAACTTGGGTGGAATGACATGCCTAGAAGGTGAACTCAAAAGTTTGAAAACCTACAAAAACTTATAAATTTTAGCATACAAACTCCACACTCAATTTTTTTTGGGAACTTTACAACATCCAATACATAGGAACATGGGGATGGTAGAGAACAACACTTATACAAACCTTGACTAAGGGAGACCCATTTGGAACTATCTTGGATCAATTACCTATGATGGTATAAACAAGACCAAAATGTATAAGGAAGGCATGAATTAGGAAAAAATGACACAATCAAATGGAGTCCCAACATTGGATCTAGATGGGGATGCATGTCTCTTGTAGGAACAACAAGAATCTAGATCATTGAGGTAAAACCAAAATAAGGGGGTAAAAGGAGGATTGAGTCAACAACACAGTTTGTCATGATCAATAGAGATCATGATTCTAGACAAAACTAAATGATTATATATATATATGACAAGACAACATAAAAACACAATATATATAAGGATAAAAACTTGCAACCAATGAGTGGGAGGCTCAAGGAAAATTGAAGGATATCTATGAATACAACTCAAAAATAAAATTGTGCATGTCTCACCCTACAAAGAGGATCCATGGAACATGGCCATGGATAAATTAACACAACCATTTCCCTCTATCAAAGAAAATATTACTAAATTAGATGAGCTCTCCCTCAAGCCACAATTGTATCCAACACCTAGATGCAACATATCATGTTTCATGCATGGATGCATATTTTAAATGTTAATTCTTTGATCATCATGTTAAAGGTGAATATAAAAATGATCAGAACATGGAAGCCAAAAAAATTAGGAGCCATCTTCATGCTCAACCATATGATAACAATGATTTTCAAGCTCATTGGTAGTATGATGTACATCTTGAAATATACACAAATTAGAATGAAAAGAATTATCCTCATAAATACCAAGCTAAACTATGCCAAGTCCAAGTGTGTTCTTAATTTGGGTTGAATCAAGTGAATGCTCTAGTTCATCTAGAGCTAGGAACCCAATTTCGCCACAAATATATTGATAAACTCTGCCATGATTGAATCAAAATACTAATTTAAATATAATCATTCAACTCACATAATTTAAAAATTTAAGGCACTGCATGTGAATACTCAAGACCTTCAAATTGCCTCACTCTTTTTTGTCCTTCAACACAATCTATTTCATAAAAGTTTCTAATAAGAAAATGATTAATAATTCATTCTCCCTCTTCCTCCCAATCTATTTCATAAAAGTTTCTAATAAGAAAATGATTAATAATTCATTCTCCCTCTTTCTCCCAATCTATTTCATAAAAGTTTCTAATAAGAAAATCATTAATAATTCATTCTCCCTCTTCCTCCCATAGACCAACAACGTGATACACTTGAGGACACACAAATTCACCATTGGTGGACTCAATTAATGAGCTCAAAAATATATGCTCAACACAATCCACATTAGCAAAACATATTTTCTCCAAACCAAGCTCAAGAACTTTTTCATATAAAAATTCATGGCTAAGAGAAATTAAATATCACACACCTCCATATTCATATTTTAAATTTGAAACATGGAATGGGTGAAAATAAACATCCTCAAGATCAAAAAATTAAGGAAGGATATCAAATGAAAAAATAGTACACCTTAGCTTCCTTACTTGCATCCTCAACAACATACACGGCTTACTAGATCAACAATCTCATGTGAAGGGATCAAAGGAACAAGTAATAGGCCAAAAATATTTAGCTTTACATGCACAACCATTGTGCATTCAAATGAGTTATCATTTAAGAAATCACAGTGATCCATGATTACAAAATGTATCACATGTTGAAACATGAGCATACTCTTTTTAGAAAGATATATCTATGTATAACAACTTTAAGAAATCACTGTTGTCACCTAGAAATGCACCCTATGCAAAGTTTACAAAAACTGAGCTTTCTAGAGCAACATGGGATCATTTCAAGGCTGTGGGTCACCTATTGCTGAAATGAACCTCCAGAGAAGGCCGGCTTCCTTTGGGTATCACCTAAACTAACGATTTTTGTGAGGTAAAGGGAGAAGAAGTGCATACAAAAATGAAACTAAACTGAACTATTCCTATGGTGATACACCAAGTTGATAAGAAATCATGAAACAGACACAGGAAGAAGATACGCCAGAAAGCAAAAAAGTCAGTGTTTTCACTTACTTAACATAACCCCTTTAAACTCATATGCTATTCTTAACAGGCTTGCTCTACATGCATATCTTAGGAAGGAAAGATAAATTTTCACAGCCTTAGGTATGAATACAGATTTCAGAAAAACACAGTTAAGAACTTGCATAATCTAAATACAGAAATCAGAGTAATACAAACATTAACAATAGCTTCCCAGGTAAACTCTGTGTTGTATTCCAGATTTCAGTCGAGTTACAAAACATACATTTAGTCAAGAAAGGATTGTTAAAAAATCACTAACTCTCCTGAGTGTATATCCGAACTCCCTACAAAAAGGCCAAAAAATGCCTTATATACAAAAGAGTGTCGGCCCCTTAGGGCTTACAAAAATATCAGTTGTTGGGATAGATCTCCCCTCAGATCTTTTGATGAATTTAATGTTGCACCCTGCATGTCCAGTTGCCTATGTCGGTGAAGAAACAACCTGGAGAAGTCCTCATATCTTTCGTAGCTACCACATTCATTTCTGAGCCTCGTGTCCATCTTTGAATCCTCTATTGAAGAGCTGCATTGAATGTCCCTGAGCTCAGAACAGATACACATTGATTTTTATTCGGTTGATCTTTCTTTTCGTAGTAGTAGTCAATAAAGACGTCAATGGCTCATCTTGGCTCCCTCTGGTTGGCCGAGCGTATTCCACGCAAGCTCTGTAGGCGGTCAAAACTCTTTTGAAAAGAATCACATCTTGGCGAGACACTAAAAGTGTCTCACCGATGCTATTATATCATTCTGCAACTTATCGGCATGACTCACATTATTGGCAAGAGTCATAGCGGCTTCATTAGTCACACCGATAGCTATCCATATCCATCACTAAGACCACATGATGTCGGTAAGACATCACTCTGACAGTCGGGTGCTACATCGATGAAAATCATGTCGGGGAGACCTTTGCCGATGTCTCCAGAAGTCATCCCGCTGAGCTCCCTTCCTTTGATCGGCCAGACATCCTTATATCGGCAAGACCTTATGCCGATGTCAAGCTCTTTCAATGAGGTCTTTACTTTCTGGTCGGTGAGACTTCGACTCCTCGCTGGGACATTTCACCAAGCGTCATAAGTTATCCCGAAACCTGTGGTCGCCATGAGTCTTCCCGACTGATGATTGAATGGCCTATCAGCCAGAGAAATCCATGTGATAAGAGGTCATACAGAACCCTTCCTGTCACAGCGATAGGCTCTCCAGCTTCATTCGGCAAGACAGAAACTAGGTCATAGCGACCTATTCAAAATGGAAGGTATCAAGTAGCTAGTCGACTAGATAGTGAAGATGTTATACCGACCTGGCTCTAATGGAGGCTTTAGCCTGTGATTATTGAGGCATATTTCCAACAAAGCAGGCCCCCCAACTGAAAACCCCTGTGAAATTTCATCAGATGCATGAAGTAATCCTCAATGGAAAAATCCCATTTAGCCCTTATGAACACCTGCAACATAGATGCCTTGCCTAATTGAGCATGAGGGTGAAAAATAGGTAACAATCACATGATTACAAAATGTATCACATGTTGAAACATGAGCATACTCTTTTTAGAAAGATATATCTATGTATAACAACTTTAAGAAATCACAGTGATCCATGATTACAAAATGTATCACATGTTGAAACATGAGCATACTCTTTTTAGACAGATATAGATCTATGTATGACAACTTTATGCCTTGAGAGAAGAATAAAGAAAGACACATTTGTGTACCTCAACTAGCTAGTGCACCAAAATAGAATAAGACCTATAAATCACTTGCATACATAATTCTATAGCAAAAGAGTCAATTTAAGATAATAGAGTCACCACCTCATTAAATGAGGAAACCATTGAGAAAATAGAAACATTAAGGATAAAATTTTGTTAGGTATTCTCACCAATAGAGTCATCAAGTTTATATCAACCCAATTAAGCTTTCTAGTTGAAAACTAATCAACTCACCGAAGATAGTTGTTTCTTTAATGATTATGTTATAAACATATTAAAATAAAAAAAATTAAGTTAAATACCTAACAACACCAATTTATTAGTGATATGATTAGTGGGTCCCAAATCCATAAGGTTGGATGATTAATAAAAATTATGTTCATGTTCATCAACTAAGGACCAAAGGGGTGTTAAACATGGGAAGAGAATAATAAAAATTATGTTCATGTTGATCAACTAAGGACCAATTACTAAGTTAGGTAATACCTCCTTCACTTTTGGTGTTTACAATGAAGGGGGTGTTAGAAAACCAAGATCACCTGCATTCAAAGGGATACTTGTCACATGCAAAAGACATGCAGAACCAAAGAAGATGTTTTGTAAACCTCAAAGTAAAAATGCATTAAAGACAAGATCACTTACATGCAAAGGGATACCTGTCACATGCAAAAGACATGCAAAACCAAAGAAGATGTTTTGTAAACCTCAAAGTAAAAATGCATTAAAGAGAATCAATTATTACAAAGAGATCAATCCTTATGAAGGAGATCAAGAAACCCTAAAAGGGAAACCCTAAATGAAACCCTAGTGTGCACACTTAATAATTAATCAATTATTAATGTGCCTAAGTTTAGCTTAAGTAACTAAAAGAATAAGTGACTTAATTAATTAATCAATATGATATAATTAATTAAGCATAATAACTTATTATTCTAACACCCCCCCTTAAGATGAACTTAGGAAGAAGCTAAAACACTAGAAGAAGATGCATGAAAGCAAAGATGGGTCCCGACAACTAGGCCTGATCAGGTACCCATTTACAAATGCAAGAATGAGGTAGAGAAGGAAAAACCCAGTGGGACAAAACCCCCTACGATGAGATGACATGCTGCAAAGAAGCACTAGAAGAACTCTATAGAGTAACACTGGAATCTAATACTAGCAAGCAAGGAAATATTTTTCTGTTTACTACTGAGACCAGATGAGAGTCACTGATTGACTCAAGGAATCATGATAAAGCAATAGCAAACCCGATGCCACAAAACACTCAAAAACTCCAAACGGGAACAACTCTGGAATCTATGAAGCAACAAGCAATTATTGAATGATGCACTACTGAAAATGAAGTGCAAAGATGCAAGATGCACCCTCCCAACTACCAAAACATCTAAGTAATCTCCAAACAACCCATCAGGCCAAATCTGGACTAAGCGATCAACCTAGGACAAATATATAAAAAGTGCATGGACAGCAACATAGAGCTCCTTAATACCTTTCCAACACCGTAAAGATAGCGAAAATCGGAGATCGTGGCAAAAATTTATGAGCTCGGAAGTCTAAAATAAACATCTGACTTCAAACAGTAATAAATGTAGATAAATAGTAAAATATTAAAAAATAAACAGCACCACTGGAAATTTCTCGGAACCAGCTTTCCGACGATATCTCGTTTGCCTGATTTTGATACCGTATGCCCAAGCTATGACCAAAAGAAAAAAAAACTGCTCTTTTAGGAAAAATTAGGGCTAGGAGAGGGTTGGCCGTATAGATGACGTCATCATGACGTCATGCTAACATCAGCAAAAAGTGAGCCTAAATTTGATGGCCATCTGGCCGTCTGGGAAAAAAAAGCCCGCCTACCGGAAAAAAATGTTCGGCTGCCGGAAAACTGTAGATCTACCGGAATATTCTCCTAGCCGGCCAGGATTTATGGATGCACCCCGGTCTCCATATGACCCCCTCGGACCAGCCGGGCTGGATCTAGCCCGATCTCCATATGGCCCTGGCTGGTGCAGAAGGGGGCGCAGCGCGGCCCCGTCGGGATGATCGCGGCAGACAGCTAGGGGGGGGCCAGGCAGATCGCGGTGGTGAAGGGCGGCGGCAGCAGATCTATGGTGGCCAGCCGCCTGGGTGGGAAAACTTTACACTATAGGTGCCGACATAGTTCCCCAAAATGGCCGTTTCTCCAAAAAAAATTATTTTTGTGCATCGATCTACGCTGGAGAGGTCGTACGGCCCCTCAAGCAAATTTTTTTTCCTTCTGGACCAACTTCACCAAAATCGACGAAATGACAGGCGTTTTAGGGTTTTTCGCTGCGAATGCGATGGCGGTATCCGCTTGAGCCCAAAGTGTCCCAAAAATTAGGCCCCCGATCTTGCAAAAAAGATGCCTGTGGAAACCCTTGCATTAGAAACTCACTGAAAGGCCATATCTTCAGATCACGAACAGGCAGCTGTAGGTCTGGAGCTCTGATACCATGTTAGAAAACCAAGATCACCTGATGCAAAGGATACCTATCACATGCAAAAGACATGCAGAACCAAAGAAGATATTTTGTAAACCTCAAAGTAAAAATGCATTAAAGAGAATCAATTATTACAAAGAGATCAATCCTTATGAAGGAGATCAAGAAACCCTAAAAGGGAAACCCTAAATGAAACCCTAGTGTGCACTAATAATTAATCAATTATTAATGTGCCTAAGTTTAGCTTAAGTAACTAAAGGAATAAGTGACTTAATTAATTAATCAATATGATATAATTAATTAAGCATAATAACTTATTACTCTAACAGGGGGTTTCTCTAAGATGTTAGA
This sequence comes from Sequoia sempervirens, assembly GCA_007258455.2. Taxonomy (NCBI): domain Eukaryota; kingdom Viridiplantae; phylum Streptophyta; class Pinopsida; order Cupressales; family Cupressaceae; genus Sequoia; species Sequoia sempervirens. The sequence goes on along the minus strand of VDFB02007373.1, from coordinate 3,779 downwards.
ATAAATATCACCATGAAATTAAATAACTACCCTTCTATGGACCATATTTGATGCATAGTGCACCCCTATTTTGTTTGTCACTTCATATGCACTATTTTGTTTGTCACTTCATGCCTATATGCTGGCGTGTAATACTTAAGGTTGAGCACCTTATTGAAGAAAATAATCTACCATATGAAAGTATATGACTATTGTATAATAATCCCTTATGTTGTCATACATAGTTAGCTGTGGGAGTAAATAAAAATACTTACAACACAAATTAAAATTATATTTAAATTTCATTTATTTTGGTGTGTTGTGATGGTGGAGAAATAGAACCAATAGTAGATTATTGCATTTATTTAGTTAGGAAAGTCTCCAGTTCATAAAATGTAATAACTATAACCATAGGTGATATCTTAATCAATATATAAAAAATACTATTTCTATCAAAATGTACAAGCAAGCTAGGCTATACACATAGAAAAACAATAAATATTTGTAATATATATATATATATATAAAGAGGAGGATATATATATATATATATTAATTATGTAAAAGAATAATATAAAATTACAAAAGTGAGTCTGATTGCCACTTGAAATTGGCAATAAAATTTAAAACTTTGATCATACAGTCTCCATCAGAAAATATCTGCCCTAACCATACCAGTATCATTGATTTACATATCATTTCAAAATTCTCAAAACCCATCCCCTAAACATTCCCATATGTTGATCATTCAAACCATAACCCTATATTGAACATTCAAGCCAAAATAGAGATACTACATTCCCTATTATAGAATACCCCAATTGACTAAACAATAGATAAATAATAGCAGTAGATTTAGCAAAATTTCACCAAAATATCCATTTGAATCAATCATTATTCCATATCAACTAGACTGTTTTCTCCTTGGCTTTCCTCTGAGTCAAGAATTTCCAGCACCCGGATTCTCTTCCTCCCAGAAAGATTCTTCATTTGGTCTTCTGAAGCAACATCCACTCCCTTCGCCTTTTTTGATGCCAAATGCACAAAGGCTCTTTTCCTCATTCCTTTCTCTGGTAGCAACTTGCCTCCAACAGCGACATTTGACTGAGAAGCAACTTGCAGCTTACCCATATTGGGGTTTTGTCAAAGAGCACACAAGCATGGGATTTTAAGAAGGAAATTGTAAAATATTTGTTTTTTATAGCCATTTCCATCCCAGAACATAAACAAATAGCATTCTTCCTCAATGCCTTCAGAAAGATTCGATCATTATTAAACTAGAGACCCATTTTCATTACTTCATAAATCTCCTGAAAACCTTGGCATTGTTTAATCAATTTATGTGAAAACAGACCTCCTATTAACCCTTTTCCTCTAAAGACATCATATCTCTAAACTGTTGTTAACAACATTTTTCCCTGAAGAAATTGAAACTTGACGTACCTCTGGGTATTGGGCTATACTTTCCAATTCCTTAAAAGACTAAATAATATCCAATAAATTTGAGAAGAATATAGACAACGCCTAAGATGGAAGCAACACTCAGCATGTAGAAGGGTTGATTGCCTCCATGCCAATTACAGTTCAAATACTCTTTGCAACCCTGGGACATTCCATACTGAAGATTATTGCAAGATCCTTCTTTGTCAAAACATCTTCAAAAGGTTTCTCCCAACTCTGTACCTGCATACAAAAATGGAGGTTCCAAGGATGGAACGCCATTTATCACACACTCAGGCTTTTAACTAAGTAGCTCCACCACCTCCTAAAACTGCCACGAGTCCTCCTTACACAGACCGTTAACAGATACACCTCCACTTGCTCTATTTTACGGGCTACATCAATTCTTACCAACATGCATAGCAAGGGCATCAGACTTGATTAGCAAGTGTGTTTAAGATGAAACCAACCATCACTTGGCATACATATCAATAATACATATTGAAATGATGGTAAGTGAAGGTAGCTAAACCTAACGGGAGAATTCCACACATTTTCCAATTCACGTCCCTTCAATTAAATCTAGATAACTATAAACCCTAGAGTTCAACTACATAAATTTTATCTCTACTATGTTCCTATATTATTTTCTCTTTCCATCCCTCTCAATTATACATTTCAAGCTCAAATACCCCATGCAAATTATGCCTCTTAGGAGAGTCATCAAACATCATTTAAGAGCTAAAAAAATTCCACTAGCACAATGCACAAAGAATCCATACCTATCGGGCATCATTTCCCTAAAAAAAATTCATCAAAAATTGCATTATAAGATGTGCCTAAGAGTACCATGGGAGCATGGGGAATTGTCCCATTGTCAACATTTTTTTGTATTAATGTCATAATAAGGCATGATATCTCACACAAGAAAGAACCTACAAAAATTGTAAGAATAGTCATCAAACTTTATTCACTACATTAATTATATTATAGGTTGGAAACACATGTCATGAATGCCAAATTTATAGTGAACAATAGTTTCAAGGTGGGAAAAGATTTTTGGAGTAGTTGCAAGTCACATTGGATCATTCATGGTGAATTGAGATGGGAGAGGAGAAAGGTGAGAGAAATCATGAAAAAGGTGGCAGTTTCAAAGTTTAGGCATTGAGGGTGACTTGTGTATCAAATCATCGTCGAATAGTTAGAGATTGAGAGACATGAATGACCAAAAAGTCATCCCATAAGGTATGCAAAGAAAAGGAAGTCCAAGCAGACAATCCTAAAGGGGTAGAAAATATTTGGAGTATTAGGGGTCAAGGTTTGTGCACCTCATGATATGTATATAGGGAGGGGGAAGGTTGAAATTCTGACTTTAACAAAGGTAAGCTAGTGCACATGTTCAAGTGTTAGGGAAAGCATCTCGAGAAGATGAAACCTAATAACTTGACAAAGGAAAGGGACAAGTGCAATGAGTGAGAAGATGACAAGTGGGGATGGATAAGTTTCATAACCCAACAAAGATGAAGCGGAAATCAAATTTGAGCAAAATGGCATGCTTGGAAGGGAAATTTTGAAAGTCTAAAGACCTGTAGACACTTACAATATTTAGAGTACAACCTCTAGACTCAAACATTTTTGGTACCTTAAAACATCCAACAATATTATAAGCACATGGGGATGGTAAAGAACAACTTTTATGCAAACCTTGACCAAGGGAGACTTGTTTGGAACTATCTTAGATTGGTTATCTATGATGTGTTAAACAAGGACAAAATATATAAGAGGGGCATGACTAAGGAAAAAAAGGACAATCAAAATGGGTTGCCAATAGGATCAAAGGATGAGATTTTGAATGTTAAAATTGATTACACCATAACATGGGAAGGCTCAATGTTAAAATTGATTACACCATAACATGGGAAGGCTCAATCAAAGGAATAGGATTGCACTTGGAGTATAGTCCTAAGTAGTGTTTCATTTGGACCATTGAGGGAGAATGGTGGTTAATTGGTGGGTTAAAAGTAAGGGATTGATTCAAGTGCTAAACATTTGAATTGAAAATTATGAACATAAATTTATGATATCAATATAAAAGAATTTAAAACAAAAATATAAAAATGTAGAATATATACTTTTATTCCTTACAATTTATTATCTTAAAATACATTCATGTTCAATAAATCATACCTTCAATATAATAAATATCAAATAAACTATTTATATTTTATAAATATAAAGTAATTTAAAATTACATCATTAATAATTACACGTTAATATTAATCATATAAATCCATCTTATTTATTTAAATAATCTTGTTGAAAAATTATTAACCCATATATTATAAGACGTCTCTTTAATA
>VDFB02007371.1:0-16106 GCA_007258455.2 Sequoia sempervirens | reverse complement strand
TTTCACATTCTTCTCCGTTTCGTGCTTGTTCACCAACTCGCCTTCTGTTGAATGCTTTGAATGTTGAATCTGACGCTTGGCAGCTGAATGACCTCCATTAATGTCCTCGGAGCTCCTGTTACGCTTCTGAAAAAGCAAAATAGACCCAGTAGGGCAAAACTGATTACTTTGAGATTCCAATCGCATCACCGAGCATATAGACGATGAGTTAATCAAATCATTGGACTATAACTAATTAACTTTCTATTTTAGAAAGTTTCTATTTTTAGAAAGTTTTGTCGTAAGATTCATCAGTGCGAAACCTAGAACCTTAAAAGTTACTTTTTTTAGAAAATTTCTAAAAATAGCAGTTTTCTTAAAAAGTAGGGATGAAAAACTGAGATCTGGGTTTTGTAGATTAAGCTGCTCTGAGCAGACCCAGATCGTCAGATTTTGAAAATTTTGCGTTTTAACCCCTCATGCAAGACATGCACACCCAAATTTTGACCTTTTTGACTATTTTAACAAGACTTTTACTTATTTCTTCAAAATATCTAAGTGTAACAAAAAATTTAATTTTGGGGTACAACAGTGTTCAATGACATACTTCCATGATTAGCACATAATAGAGCTCGAGACAAATTCCAAGCTGGTCATCACTACTCCTCATCGCCATCCCAAATGGCAAAAGGAGATAGAGAATGCAATCAATAAGCTCCTAGACATGGGGCACATGAGGCCAAGCTTTCGCCCTTTTGCTTCTTCAATGGTTTTGGTTAAGAAGGATGGCACAATGAGGATGTACATTGATTATAGGGCTCTCAACAAGAAAACAATTAAGAAATGATACTCTATTCCTAGAATCGATGAGTTGATAGATGAACTTCATGGAGTAGTATACTTCTCTAAGATCAATCCTGATCAAGGTATCATCAAATAAGGGTAAGAGAGAGGATGTGCACAAAACAACGTTCCAATGTCATAATGGGCACTTTGAGTTTTTGGTCATAGCTTTTGATTTGACAACTACTTTCCAATCTTGTATGAATCAAGTATCCGTTAACCAATTGAGAAGGTTTTTTGTTAGTATTCTTTGATGACATTTTTTATCTACTACAAGACTTCAAAGGATCACTTGTAACATCTTAATGAGGTATTTGGCATTCTTGAACAACAATCTTTCTTTGCCAAGGCATCGAAATGTGAGTTTGGGATGATAGAGATTTTGTACTTGGGGAATATAATCAATGGCCAAGGTGTCCAAGAGGATCAACAAAAGATACAAGCAATCCTAGATTGGCCTCCTCCAAAGACCCTAACACAATTGAGAGGTTTTTTTGGTCTTTGCAATTACTACAAGAGGTATGTGAAAAGTTTCTCATGGCTAGTCCTACCCTTGATAGATTTGACAAAAAAAGGAGCATTCTCATGGTCAAAATTCAATGCAACGAGCTTTTGACAAGCTCAAGGAGTTAATGAGTTCAATTTCTATGTTAGATGTTTTTGATTTCTCACTTCCTTTTGTATTAAAGTGTGATGCTTCAGAAGAGGGGATTGAGGCAGTTTTGATGCACAATGGGCATTACATAGAGAGTTGGAAGCTTAGAGTGATACAAAAGGAATTATCAATCTATGACAAGGAGATGTTGGCCATCGTGCATGTTTTTGCCAAATTTTGGCACTATCTAGTTTGTGGCAGATTTCTAGTGAAGACCAAACACAATAGTTTGATGTTCTCCTCAACCAAAGAGATTTGAATGACAAGCAGCAAAAATAGATGAGCATGCTTCAGGCTTATGATTTTGATATCAAATATGTCAAGCGTTATAATAATGTAGCCAATTCTTTATCTAGAAATCCAACTTTATGCTCTATGTCTAATACATATGACAATTGAAGGGTTACTATAATAATGAAGTATGCCAAGAATGCATTTGCTACTAATGTTCTTGAGGGTAGATTAGGATGACAGATATAAGGTAGAAAATGATTTCATCCTTTACAAGGATAGGGTATATCTTGTTCCAAAATCAAAGATAAAGGATAAAGTCTTAAGGGCAGTTAATTATACACCATTGACAAGTCACCCAAGGGTACTTCAAGACTTACAAGAAAATCAAGGAGAGGCTTTCTTGGAAAGGACTCATGGGAAATGTCTTCATACACATTAGAGAGTGTAATTACATGCCAACAAAACAAAATAAAATAGGTGTTTTGAACAAGATTGTTGCAGCCTTTACCAATTCCCAATAAAAAATGAGAACATCTCTATGACTTTATCACCAACCTTCAAAGAGTTTAGTGTAAGGATTGTATATTTGTTGTAGTTGATTGTAATAATCTACCCCAAAAAAAAATTATGTTTTCACCCCGTTGCTGTTTGCTGTTTGCAATTGTTTTCATGAAGTTTTTGCATTGCAAGTGAAGGGTTTACATTGCATGTTTGTTTTTGAGCATTGTGCAATAACAATTAAATAAAGAGAGCATAAAGGAACTAGAAATAACACTTTCAGAGGCAACTAATTTTCTGATCTCTTCAATATTTGTTTTCAGTCATACAAAGCTTCAAAAATCAGAATTTAAAATTTATTATCAGACCTGGAAATTGAGTTCTTTCAGCAAACATGAAGCTCACTTGACAAGTACGCCTTTCCCCAAGATGCAAGTTAAAGTGACCAAGCTGTATAGAGTTTTTGTGCAGCCAAAAGGATCCTAGAATCTGCTGTTCAAACGTCTTTTCAACCCACCAAACAAAGTGCAGCAAACCCAAGAAGGTCGTACCTCTCTAGAAGGGCGATTTTCTCTAATAAATTGGATTCTTCACCAAAAAATCTGTTCTTGTTATTGAAATGGACGCCCTTGATAGGAGAAGTGATATCTCAAATACCCAGAATGAAATCTCAAACCAATGAGGAAATATGAGCAAATTATCAGTTTCAGCCCTGTGTCACCTGGAGAAGCTAAACCTGCTTTAGAAAATTCAAATCTTCACCCAAAAATTACAATCTAGTACTCAAAACGTTCGATAAGAGAAGGGGCTTCCAATGGATCAATACCTAGAATAATATCTTCAACCGATAATGAGCAATGAGCAAATAACCAAATTCAGGTCCAAAGTAAAGTCTCTTATAAAATGATTAAAACACACCAAAATGAAGTTATTTCTCTCCACACCAAAATCCAGCAGTCACACATCCCAAAACTACTGAAATGCAATCAGAAATATTGGTAAATATTCATCATTTAACCCAGTTGTAATCTCTGAATGAAATCACCCAACACAAGTCTAAGCAGGTCTCTCACTGCCAAGACAAGTCTTAGAACTTGAGGGGCTACGTCCTCAATTCCATCCTCAATACCCTGGCACCACACTAGCAGCATCCTGTAAAAAACTCAAACTCCAACCTCTGCAAATGAGCCTCCAAAATGATTTTTTGACAAAGTTTTTCCAGCAACCCTAAAATGCACGCTAAAACTCGTTTGCTTTGATTTAATTTAATTTTAAATTCTTTTCCTTCCATAGTTTGGGTGCCAACGTTCATAAAATATAAATTTACTTTTAAAACAACTTTAAGTTGTTGAGCTAGGCGCCCTTGGTCACTTTTTAAAAAAGACCCCCCCTTATGACCCCTTTTTAACTTTAAATTAAAAAGTCACTTTATTTTGGCACACTTTTCAAGACATTCATCAAATATTAAATTAATTCCTCCAAAGTGACTTCATTAACTAAATATGCTGCATAGACCAGACTGACCAAGTCCATTGCCCCAAAATTGACTTACTATTTTTAGTAAATACTAAAAATAATAAACTACTATCCAAAGCTCAACTGAAGAGAAACTGACATCGCATCACGGCTCACTGAAGAAAGTGAACATTCGACTGCCCCTGCTAAAAATGGAAGGTCTCGGCTAACCCTAACTGACTTACTATTTTTAGAAAGTCGTAAAAATAGTAAAATGCTCCCTGAAACCTGAGCCGGTGAGAGACCAAGACACTCGAGAAGGCTCACCTAAGACTAAAGTGTTGAACCAGACCCCCTGCTAAAAATAGCACTTACTAAAAATAGTAAGTGTTCCCGGATCAACCCTAACTGAAAGAGGGTGTCATAAAAAGGGGACATTACATTGATAGACTCACTAAGTATGCTCATTTCTTTGCTATATCTTCCAAGTTCAAGGCACCACAAGTGGTTGATTTGTTTCTCAAAGAGGTATTCAAACTTCATAGATTGCCTAAAACGTAGCGAGTGATAGGGGCAACATATTCCTTAGTTTATTTCAGCAAGAGCTCTTTCAATTGGTAGGAACCAAATTAACACCTAGCACAAGTTATCAACCTCAAATGGATGGGCAAACAGAGATTGTGAATAAGTGGATTGAGGGGTATTTGAGGAATTATGTAACAAAACAACAAACAACATGGATCAAATGGTTTTATCTTGGGGAACATTGCTACAATACTTCACATCACACTACTATGAAGTGCATAGGATCTACAGTGGAGAGAGGATTTGTGTTGAAGATTTAAAATTAGCACCTCACGGAGTGCTGATTGTAAACGTTCAGCTATTTCAAATGTTTTTGCAACACTTCTTCGTTATTTAAAGAGGAGAAGTCCCTCTCTGCTGGGAGCAATGCGTAGGGAAGGGAAATGTTAACTAAGTTCCTATCTTTTTATGCTTCAGCGGCAAGACACAAGGGTGCATAAACACAATGCGCCATAGCTAAGCTTTTCTCTGGTTTCTGCAGATCTTAACTACGACTAACTAGCTTCTATCTATCCAATACCTTCAAGATGAACAGAGCATGAGGGTAAAGGAGCGGGAATGGGATGGTTGGATCACTTGAATTCACCGTCTCCAGAGGATATGACCGAGGCTCTGAACTTTCGGGTATACACCGGGATAAGGTTGGTACAAGCAAACACTCTACACGGTAAACTAGATCTGAGATCTGCCAAGGAGGAGGGACTCCTATCCGAGGTATGAGCTTAAGAAATAGTTTACTAGAAACAACAAAATCACGATGCCTTGGCCAACGAGCTTGCTAAGGAGGAGGGACTCCTATCCGAAGTATGGCTTGGAAGTCAATACATTATACAACATCAAACGATAACTGTCAATAACAAATATCCAAGGAGGAGGGACTCCTATCCGAGGAGGGAAATGAGACAACAAGCTATTAAACACAAGACGTAGACATAACTCAAATAAGATGATCAAAATGCAAGCGCCTTCTGATATTCCTCTTCAAAGCTTCATCAACGAATTACAAAAGTTGGGAGAGCAAAGGCACGAAATCATGCACAATTACAATCATCCAACGAACTCTCATCCAAGAGTGAACAAATATTCGCTTTCAAAGCTTGTTGGCAACAATGGCGCAGCAATTTTGCATAGCAAGTAAAGGTTAAACAAATAATGAGCCCAAGGCTCTTATTTATAGAACTCAAAGGAGTGGGTAACCCCAAAATCTCCTTGAGTTAACAATGAGTTCTTGCCAATCAAATTAGCAAGATTTATTCCTAAAAAGGGGGAAACAAGCAGTTAACTGGAAAACTACTTCAGTTAACTGAAAGTCAACAAAGAGTCAACTGGAAACTACTTCAGTTGACTGAAAGCAAACTAAAGGTGAACTTAAATGTAAAGTATCCCTCCAAAATAGACATCCACATTTAGTGGAGATCTAAGATCCACAAATCATGGAAGCCAATTAGACATCCTTAATCAGTGGGATCTGACAATGCATGATTTAAGGGATATGGAGTTAACTTGAAAGGGACATCAAGTTAAACTCAAGTATCATAAATGCCACTTGGAGGGTAGGACGTCCTTCTTTGGTGCATTTATAGCTTTTATCATTTCACCATTTCTGGTCAACAGCTCCTTGATCTGTGTGTTGACTTCTTCCGTTTTCGGATAGTCAATGCTTTGATGACACGACATCTCTTCTTGCGCAAGCTATTGCTCTTGGTAACTTTGGCGGCTTCGTGCTTGGAATGATCTCTTCGCAGCTGGCAAGTCAAGGTGCTTACTGCCACGCGGGAGATGGTAATATTGGTCTTTTGCTGCAAGATCAGTCTTTCTTTCTTCTTCGTCCAGAGTAACTGCTGCAGGTCTCCACTGAGCGGGAGATGTATTCTTTTCAAAGATAAAGATCTGCAGACTGTTGGTGATGTCCATTTGCTCTCCAGCAATGTGTGTAAGATCTGGTTGGAGAGTTGCTGGTGTAAGGTCTGGTTGTTCAATTGGAGCCCAAGGACGCCAAATTGTCATTCTGCGAAGAAGAACTCGCCTGTTGACTGTAAACACGGACGTGTTCAGACAACTTTTGAAAAACCCCTGAAAATAGCGCCCTGCCGAGAAGTATTTTTCCGGAAAAAATCTGGCACATGGGTTTTGTTCGTGCTTCAATGCTGAACAAACCCAGTTCCTCAGAATTTGGATTCTGAGACTTTTTCGGAAAAACCCCCAAAAATAGGGGCAGCAAGTATGCTGATTTTCGGAAATTTGACGAGATGGGTTCCTTTGGAAAATTATGCTGGATCTACCCAGTTGATCTGATCTGATGTAGCCTGCCACCTTTTTGAAATGTGCAAGAAAACCTAAGACAAGAAGAGAGGAAGTAGACAGAAGATGGATTGGAAGTTTTTATCTGACTCTCTGAGAAAATCCGTCTCTGAATCCAACCTCAGATCGCAATCTTCTTACGCCCGGATCTGCAAGAAATATTGAAGATCGGACGAAAACCTTGGCGAGATCGTAAATGGCGTCCTTGAGAGCTTGTGGCTGTTTTTATCTTTTAACCTGCAATGAAATAATGAAATGGGACGCCTTCACCTTGAATATATATGTTTAAGCTTCAGATCCACAAATTTGGGGACCTGACTCAAGCTCAAAAGGTGATTTTGGCTTGATCTAAAGTTAAAAAGGTGATTTCCACCAATCGTGGAGCGTTTTAGCCAACTTTAACTCAAAAAGCTCTTGACTTTAGTCAACAAATTGACCCTTGACTTCTTTAGGCGTCCCTTTTGGTTTCTTGCAAAGTTTCTTAGCATTTCTCATCGAAAACTCGGTTTGATCACGAATCGGCGATCATTGTTGATCCACGAGATGATCGACGCCTGTAAGCTAACATTTCTGGTTGACTGAAGAAGTGCACGGGAGGCATGATGGTAAAAGCTGAGTTTAGGGCTCTAAAAGAATGGGCGCCTTTCCCAAGAAAAGGCGCTTTTGCTTATGCCTTAGTGATTTTTCAATCTTCGTTCTTCAGCTTTTTGAAATGACCTCTCGTGCCTTGATTTGGATTTCTCGTTGATCGGAGAGTCAGATGATTTCGCTTGATGTCTCATCAGGTACCCAGCTCTGCTTCGCCAAAAATGACTGTCTTCAGAAAACCTGGATTTCAGTTTAGGGTTCCTTTATCCAAGGGCGCCCCTCCTTGAAAAGGGCGCTTTTGCCTTTTAGCCTGATTATTTCCATCTGACAATTTGCCTACTTTGATCCAGATTATCCGTTGACTGCTCTGTCAGGTATTGATGCTTGCAGTTGCGTTTCCGAGATCTACTTGGGTTGAGAAAGATATCCTGGGAAGCCTTTTGTCATTTATCAGCATCTGGAGGTCAAGAAAGAAGGGCGCCTTTCTTTTGGAAAGGCTCTTTTTCCTTAGAACTTTGTCGTCAACTGTGGTTTCTTGATATTTTCTCAACTGCCTCTTTTTGCTTTGTCAGTAGCTGCTTGTGATCTATTTATCAGATGATCTGGATGTTTGTTTCACTGTTGAGCCAGCAATCAAACGTCGAGAATGACTGCTTCGGATTGTCTTACTGACTGCATTTGATCTTCAAAGATCATGGGCGCCCCTGCTTGAAGAAGGCGCCTTTTCAACATGTGAGCAATCTCCCCTTCGTAACATTTCCAGAGTTAGTCAAATTTTGACCTTTTTCACTTTCAGGAATCTCCTTCATCAAACAGCATCTTTTTCGACCTTTTCCGCCATGGTTGTGTCGTTGAAGCTTTTGAAGCTTAGCTTTCAGCACCTGGTACTGGCCAATCTGCCATTAATGGCTGTGGAGCTCCTAACTTTGTTCCTGAAAAAGAGAAATAGACCCACCAGAGTAAAACGTGTCTTTTGATGATTCTGACTTGACCAATGTGATCGTGAAGCCTTTTAAGCCTATCAAAATCATTTTCGATCATTTCTGGGAAGGTCCTATTTTCGGGGGATTTCCCTGAAAATAGGGGAAAAAACCCTAATTTTCAAATTTCAGAATTTTGTACATGTGTTCCTTGACAGAAACCCACCAAGATTCTATGATTGGTTTGACCTAAAACGACTCAACATGGCATTTTAACAAGATTTAGCTCAATTTATCTAGAATGCCAAAAATTAATTTTGGGTACAACGGTTGCTTATGAGCTTGAGTTGCTAGAACATAATAGGATCCAAAGCATCTTTCATGTTATGTGTGATGATCCTTTTCAGAATTTAATTGTCAATTGTGGTTGCTTACTATTTGCAGGGACCTTTGACTGATAACTAAATGCTAATGTGGGAATACTAAATGAATCCAAGGAATGTAATTCAGACCAGAACAACAATATGTAGAGCAGAGTTAAGATTCCAGTGTATTATTTAGTTATTTTCAAAGCAATAGTTCCAGTAGATTATAATAATTACCAATGGACTTTTCCAGATGAGTGATATCAAAAATGGAAGCAGATCTTCAACACTAACTAAACAGGTCTTATTTATATTGAGAACTAATTGATACAGCCAGGATATACATTCCCACTCTTTTGACGTGAACACCATAATCAATTTTCAAACAAGTCACATATGCGCCTACAGGATACAACTTCAGAGTCGGAGTTTTCAGAGAACTAATATTTAACTCACCCATGTAAGCTGGTGCCGATGAAATGCCCGATATCAAGACTTAAGAGTAAATGAAGTGTAGTTTCTCCGTTGCCCGTGAGAGATAGGCACAATGATGTCCAGCGCTGATAGAGAAAATGTCACTTTATAGGATTAATGAAGCCTGCATAGGATGTTCTCATTACCGGGATATTCACGCACAGGTCCATTTCTCCCGTCTACCAATAGTTGCACTTGGAATGTTTGTCCTGATAGAGTGACGTCTGAATGCCATTCCATGTATTTTCAATACCATCGCAACAATTTAGCAAAGTATGAGAAGTTCTGATAGCATAAGACTTGCATACCACAAGCCCCGACGCTGCTACAGATTAGAAGGTAGAGAATGGATATGTCAATTTCCTAGCTTGTGCCATCTTTATTCAGTCCCGATCAACAATCAACACTTCCTCGCCCATGCCATGCTTTTATCCAAAATTTGCAACTTGAAAAACTTATTCACATGATTGGGTTTCCGTCCGACCATATGCCCAATCACTGAGAAGTTACGTTCTCAGTCGATTCAATACCAATCTCCAAAATCAATTCCCGTCATGACCAAAGAGTTGCTTCGAAAGCCATAAAACATCTGCCATCTTTCGTTGCAATAACGGAATCATTTTTTACAAAGACTTTATAAAAATGAAAGATAATTAATAATGATCTTTTATAAAGTCTCAATAAAATAATTAATTAAATATTTCAAAAGTCTTAGAGATGAATAAATAGATAAAGACTTATCGAATATTTAATTAATTATCCTCAATTTGCATTTTTAGTTCTCCAAAAGGAATGGGGACATCATAGTCCCCTCCACTCGGCCTTGCTTGTCCCCAAGCACTTGCAGACCCGGATGTTGCAATATTTGCTCGCCTTCCCATGTGGCGTCCTCAACAGGTAGATCCCTCCTTCTGATCAAAAACTCCTTGATTGTTCTGCTTCGCAATTTGCGTTCGCACATATCTAGAATAGAATCAGGCAGCAAAATCAACTTTCCTTTCTCATCCAATGGAGGAAGCTCAAAAGATGGGGTAGTATGTTGACCAACTGCCCTTTTAAGGCATGAGACATGAAATACATTGTGGATTTTGCTTCCTTCCAGCAGCTCCAACTCATACGCGACTTCACCTACCCTCCTTTTGATCTGATATGGTCCATAAAACCGTGGTTTGAGCTTTTCCGCACCACTCTGTTTCAATGTAGATTGCTTGTATGGCTGAAGACGCAAGAATACCATATCACCAACTTCAAACACTCTCTCAATCCTGTGCTTATCAGCGTAAAGCTTCTATTGATTTTGAGCTCAAAGTAGATTTTCCTTGAGTGCCCTGAGAATGTCTTGGCTATCCTGCATCCATTCCTTTGCCTTGGGTGCTCTGCTATCATAAAATGCTAGATCTATGAAAGACATAGCATCATATCCATATAGAGCCCTAAAAGGGGACATACCAATTGACATGTGGTATGTTGTGTTGTAACAATGTTCGCCCAAATGTAGCCAACAAACCCATGCTTTCTGTTGACCTGATACATAATTACGCAAGTATCCTTCAATCCACTTGTTGACGATTTCAGTTTGCCTGTCAGATTGAGGATGGTAACTCGTACTAGGAGAAAGTTCAATTCTTGCCAACCTGAACAATTCCTGCCAAAATATGCTGAGGAACCTATTGTCCCAATCACTAACGATATTCCTTGGAAGTCCATGTAACCAGAATATCTCTCTAAAGAATAACTCCGCTATCTGAGATGCCTTAGACACAACAAGAATAGCAAAGAAATGTGCATATTTTGTTAACCAATCAACGACAACATAGATGCAATCTTTGTTCTGAACCCGCAGCAAACCTGTGATAAAATCCATTGAGATGCTTTCCCATTTCTGATCAGGAATGGGTAAAGGCTGCAATAAACCTATTGGTAATGTATGCTCAGACTTGTTCTGCTGACAAGTCAAACACTCCCTAACATACTGCAAAACATCACTTTTGAGACCCTTCCAAGAGAATCTCTCCCGAACCTGTCTATATGTTTTGAAGAATCCTAGATGTCCTGCCAAAGGGGTGTCATGTATAACCTGCAAGATCTTACTCTTCATTTTAGATTCTGGCACCAAAAATATCCTGTTCTTGTAGAAAATCAAATCGTCAATCACCTAATATCTGTCATCCTATAAATTCCCATCTATGATGTCACACGCAAAGGTATTCTTAGAATATTCAACCAACAATTGAGATTTCCAATCAGCTGAAATCTCTAACAAAGAGCAGAGTGTTGGTTTTCTAGATAAAGCATCAGCTACCACATTCTTTTTGCCTTTAACATATTCAATATCGAAATCGTAAGCTTGAATTTTGCTTACCCACTTCTGCTGACGCTCATTCAAATCTTTTTGTTCAAGGAAGTACTTCAAGCTATTGTGGTCTGTTTTTACCACGAATTTCCCACCGATGAGATATTATCTGAACTTTGTCAAAGCATGCATAATAGCAAGCATTTCCTTGTCATAAGTAGAGTAAAGTCACTCCACGTCTCTCAACTTCCGACTCTCGAATGCTATAGGATGCCTGTTTTGCATGAGTACCACACCAATTCCCTCCCCTGATGCATCGCACTCCAATACAAACAGTTGAGAGAAATCCGGAAGAGCCAAAACCGGACAAGAGCTCATCACCTACTTAAGCTAATCAAATGTAACCTGTGCCTTATCTGACCATTTGAAAGCCCCCCTCTTCGTGAGGTCTGTAAGGGATGCAGCTAACTGAGAAAAACCCTTAACAAACCTCCTATAATAACTGCATAAACCAAGGAAACCACGAAGATCAGATATATTCTTCGAGGGTGGCCAATCCAAAATTGCCTGTATCTTTTCCTGATGAACCTTCACACCACCCGCCCCAATGACATGTCCCAAATATAATATTTTTGTCATCCCAAATTCACATTTAGATGCTTTTGCAAACAATGACTGGGCCTCCATAATGCCTAGAACCTCATCTAAATGCTGAAGATGCTCCTCCCAAGTCTTACTGTAAACTAAGATATCATCAAAAAATATCAATACTGACTTCCGCAACTGCTTCCTGAAAACATGATTCATGCAAGACTGGAAGGTCGCAGGTTCATTCGTAAGACCGAAAGGCATTACCAAGAATTCATAGTGTCTGTAATGGCATCTGAATGCAGTCTTATGTATATCCTCATCACGGACCCGAATCTGATGATATCTTGAACGTAAATCAATCTTAGAAAAATAAACTGCTCCATGCAATTCATCCAACAACTCATCTATTCTCGGTATGGGATATTTGTTCTTAATTGCTTTTTTGTTCAGCGCACGATAATCGATGCACATACGCATCGTGCCATCCTTTTTCTTCACAAGCACCACCAATGAAGCAAATGGACTAGAGCTAGGCCTAATGTGCCCCATATCAAGCAACTCTTTGATCATTTTCTCAATTTCATCTTTGAAGTGCTTTGGGTGCCGATATGGTGTGGTAATCACGGGTTTGGCACCCTCCTCCAATTCTATCACATGCTCGAAGCCACGATCCGGTGGTCTACCAGGAGGGAGATCTTGAAACACCAAACTATGCTTGTCTAATACAGTCTGCACATCCACTGGATAAACTCTATCTTTCCCGGTGGCTGAATTAGAAGATAATAAGCATTGGGCTGCCCATGCAACCTCACCATGTCTGAACAAAGCTTCCATACGCTTGGCTAAAACTATCTTAGGAGCTCCATCCGATAATGCTCTCAACACCACATTCTTGCCTCCTGATGTGAATTCTAACTCCATCTTCTAAAAATCCTAACTGTATCGTCCCAGAGAGCTTAGCCATTGGACTCCCAACACTATATCAATATCTCCAATTCCGACTACATAGAAATCGTCTGTGATTGTATAATCTCCCATTTGAATGCTCAATTGTGGGACCTTGGTAGTGCAATTCATCTTAAAGCCATCTGCTACTGTGACGTTGAAACCAGCAAAGTCCACCTGTAATCTCCTTTTGGCCACATATCCTTCATCAATAAAATTATGTGTGGCTCCGCTGTCAATCAAGCAAGTCACCTGCTGTCCATTGATAACTCCTCTTACTCGAAATGGATGATACTTATGCACACCAGATAAAGTAGCAAAACCCCCCTAAGTCTCCTCTTCCTTGGGATTGTTATGTTCTGCCTGCTGCTCGTGTTCACTTTCCGAACTATCATCAACTGTCTCAACATCAGAAGTGACTTCTATATAATGTACCTTGCCCTTCCCAAGGCATCGATGATTACGGTCCCATGGCTCCTTGCAAGTGAAGCATAGTTGCTTCCTCCGTAATTCATTCCTTCTTGCAAAATCAAGCTTAGGAGGATTTGGTTTGGGCTGATTGGAAGTTTTAGTGAATGGCTTGTTATTCTTGAAAGTTTTCTTCGACGGCTGTGAACTGGAATGAGAAGTCTCAAGATCCAATGCCATCCGAATAGCATCCTACAAGGTCCTTGGCTTGAAAGCCTTCACCAACCCTCTCAAACTGTAATGTAGTCCCTCTGTAAATAACATCACCACCCGTTTTTCCGATATATCCGGAACCATAACTGCCACCTACTGAAATTCATTGATGTAGCTATCAACATCACCACGCTGTTTGATCAAGGCCAACTCCCTGAAATAAGCCTCTTCATCTTTCCTGTCAAATCGAGCAATTAATTTGCTGCTAAAGTCCTCGTAAGATTGGATTAAACCATGATTCTGTGTCACCAATCCATGATGCCACCAATCATACGCTGCTCCCTTCAAATGTAATGTTGCAAATTTAATTGCTTTTGTCTCCCGCATTGGTTTTAAATTCAAGAAAGTGTCCAACTTGTGGATCCAAGAACGGGCTGTAGTTTTCCCGCTCCCATCAAAATTAGGCAATGTAAGTTTACCCAAGGCATGTTGGTAATCTCTGTGAGGTCCTTGAGGTCTTTGTTCTTGTTGCGTTCTCCTCCTATTCCTACATTAATTCATATATTGATTCAACGTAATCTCCTGTCTAATAGCATGCGGAAGAGTGTGATATTCATCGTAAACTTTTGTCACTTCATTGATCAAGGGCTGCTCCACTTTCGGTTGTACCTCTTCCTCCTCATTCCTAGGGATGAATGTAGGTTGAAAAGGCCTACTAGATCCTCCTGAATTAGTTCCCATGGGTTCATGATTTCCAACATTGCTGCCATCTCCTGTATTCTGACCCACTCTCAGTGTATTCATGTCATGAGACATCCGACCGGTAGCATCTATCAATTGTTGTTGGGACTGCATAAACTGCTGCATCATTTGTTGTTGGCCACGAGCTAAATCGTTTAGAATATTCTGAACACTCTCATTACCATTCCTATTTCCTCTGTTGTATGAACCTTCTCAATCTGAATCACCCATTGCTTCAATTTTCGGTGGGTCACCAGGAAATTGTCGAGCTGCAAGAACTGCAGAAAAGGTATCTTCTTCCGAATAGGGGTCGGCAACCTGAAATTGCCTCCGTCTTTGTTCTCTTTCAAAATATCTCTGAGCCCTGTCACTAGTGTTCATGAACCCTCAGGCTGGCAGTATTTGTGGCTCTGATACCACTGTGATGATCCTTTTCAAAATTTATTTGTCAATTGTGGTTGCTTACTGTTTGCAGGGACCTTTGACTGATAACAAAATGCTAATGTGGGAATACTAAATGAATCCAAGGAATGCAATTCAGACCAGAACAGCAATATGTAGAGCAGAGTTAAGATTCCAATGTGTTATTCAGTTATTTTCAAAGCAATAGTTCCAGTAGATTATAATAATTACCAATGGACTTTTCCAGATGAGTGATATCAAAAATGGAAGCAAATCTTCAACACTGACTAAACACGTCTTATTTATATTGAGAACTAATCGATACAGCTAGGATATACATTCCCACTCTTTTGATGTGAACACCATAATCAATTTTTAAGCAAGTCACATATGCGCCTACAGGATACAACTTCAGAGTCGGAGTATTCAGAGAACTAATATTTAACTCACCCGTGTAAGCTAGTACCAATGAAATGCCCGATATCGAGACTTAAGAGTAAATGAAGTGTAGTTTCTCCGTTGCCCGTGAGAGATAGGCACAATGATGTCCAGCGCTGATAGAGAAAATGTCACTTTATAGGATTAATGAAGCCTGCATAGGATGTTCTCATCATTGGGATATTCACACACAGGTCCATTGCTCCCGTCCGCCAATAGTTGCGCTTGGAATGTTTGTCCCGATAGAGTGACGTCTGAATGCCATTCCGTGTATTTTCAATACCATTGCAACAATTTAGCAAAGTATGAGAAGTTTCGATAGCATAAGATTTGCATACCAAGAGCCCCGGCGCTGCTATAGATTAGAAGGTAGAGAATGGATATGTCGATTTCCTTGCCTGTGCCATCTTTATTCAGTCCCGATTAACAATCAACACTTCCTCGCCCATGCCATGCTTTTATCCAAAATTTGCAACCTGAAAAACTTATTCACATGATCGGGTTTCCGTCCAACCATATGCCCAATCATTGAGAGGTTACGTTCTCAGTCGATTCAATACCAATCTCCAAAATCAATTCCCGTCATGACCAAAGAGTTGCTTCGAACGCCATAAAAAATCTGCCATCTTCCGTTGCAATAACGGAATCATTTTTTACAAAGACTTTATAAAAATGAAAGATAATTAATAATGATCTTTTATAAAGTCTCAATAAAATAATTAATTAAATATTTCAAAAGTCTTAGAGATGAATAAATAGATAAAGACTTATCGAATATTTAATTAATTATCCTCAATTTGCATTTTTAGTTCTCCAAAAGGAACAGGGACATTGCATTATGTGCCTCAAAAGGACACCAACATATCATTCCTTGAGGGAATTGCATCCTCTAGATGATGAAGGCAAGTTAATTTTGGTACCATAAGCCATTATGGCTATCAAAGCAAAGAAATTGAGAAACGTGAGCATAATAGAATATTTGCTATCCCCATCCTAGAAACTTGGGGTAACATAGGTTAAAATGCTATGTGCAATTCCCTAGGTCGAACTTCATTGCATGGAGAATTCGCCAAGTCGAAAAAAAATATCATTATTTTTATTCTCATATATAATGAATTCAAGCATAAACAAATTTAAAATTTTCTACATTTTCCCCCTTTTCTATGATTTCCCTTATT